>WAAD01016056.1:312030-459556 GCA_013389945.1 Fregata magnificens
GATGGAGAGCGGCTTGGCAAGCTCCTCCGCCAGCTCCCTCAGCACTCTCGGGTGGATCCCATCCGGCCCCATAGACTTGTGAGTATCCAGGTGGTGCAGCAAGTCGCCACCTGTCCTAGAAGGCTGGGCTGGTAGGGAAAAGAAAACTGAAGAAAGTTACAGTTCAGAAAAAAGACAAATGCCAAAGGGAAAGCTCTCTTGTTAGGGAACAGCACAACCACAGTAGGGATAAGCTGGAGTACGAGAGATCAGCTAAGCTCAGTCAAAAGCTATTCACTGCCCTCGAACAAAAAAAGAGGTGGAAACTAGGTCAAGTTCCTGAGGATTAGCAGAAGGTTGCAGCACAAGCATGCAAAAATCAGAATTAGCAACGAGCATTAAAGGTAACAAAGGATCCTTCTGCAAATGCAGTAAAAAACAGACACTCTCCACTCTCCCACACCACCTCCCCAAAACCTGGCCCAAGTTTGTACCACCCAGTCACTGAGCAGATCAGCTGCAATCCCAGAAGTGTTACAATCAGCAGTTAAGAAAAGGGAAGATCTCAGGCCTCGCAGTCCTCTTTCAGGGCAAGAGTTGTCAAGGATAAGCCGGCTATTTTGAAATTGTCTGTCCTCATGAATCCTGGCTCTAGCAAACTTATAGAAACCGCTCTTGATGTGTCAGAAATGAGCATCTTTGAGACCTCATGGCGGAAGTGCAACTTATCAGCAAACACTCTGCCTATCCTTATAACAGCTCTATTTATTTTTATTTTTCATTTAAGATGAGGGGTATGGAAACACAGGTCCATCAGCTTATTTTTGATTTGCAAAAAAATGTTGGAACAAATAATTATTCAACAGATAACAGCAACCACCACAGATAACAAAACAAAAAAAGAAAAAAGTTAAATGCATCAACTTTCTTTCTGTAATAGATTGATGGACTCTGAGAAAGAAAGCGAAGAACGGTAGCCTCATTGTAGAATAGCTTGTTTCCTTGAGGACAAAAATCCTAAAAATGCTCAGCACCATGAATCCTAAATGACATACAAATGACTTTCTTAATAATTAAATTATATTGCATCAAAAAGCACATGCCTTTAGCAGTTTGATTCGTACGCATGCACTCTAACCATGAGTAACTGGGTAAGCAAAGATTGGGTGGAGTTGCCATAAAAACATCTAGTATGCTTAGCGCTAAAGAAAAACTCTGAAACGGAATAGAGCCTTTTGCTTTTTGATTCTCTCTGGATCTGATTCACCACTGTTTTATTACTGACTTTTGTTATTGTATCTGCATACAATTTGATTTTATGAGATCTTAAATATTACCTTTATAAACATTTCATAGGATGTTGACTCTATCTGCAAATTGCTTATTTGCTTATTGTATCTGTTCATTGATGCCATTGCAATAGCTTATTTTTGCATTAACTTCTTTGTTGAGTCTAGTTTATCTTCTGAGAAAATCCTGGGACGGTATTTTTAATAAGAAAGCCTTAAAGAAAAAAAAGATATAACTGTAACTGGTAAAGACATTTTCCCTTACAGTCTTCCGTTTGCAGCATAATTCAGTCAGGGAGTTTATGCCAGTCACCGTGAGATTTCAAGAAAGTACTTTGTTTATCATTTAATCAATATGATTTGAGCAACCCAGAAAGATTTTTAAATAGTAGGCTAAATTCTGTACACACCTCCTGCAACTTTACCTGAGTTTCAGACTTTTGTTCAATAAATGCTCTCTACACATTTCTTTTGCTTCCACCATTCTCACTGTGCAAATTCAACACCAATAAAAACCTGTGGCTGACCTCCACCTATACAACACATATTAACTTGTTTTCAAGTAATGGAAGAAGAAGATGGCTGCACTGGGAGAAAATACAACAGGATCATTGGGCTCCCCGATCAACCTACTTGACAGGTTAGCACTAATTGATAGCTGTACTTGTCTATCCATCACTTCTCCTGCAAACCTGAAAGCTTACGTTCCACGAAGCACATACCCAAATTTTACTGATCTAAAGCCCAAGAATTAAGTGTATTTAACTTCTGGGAACACATCAGATGATTATTTCACTCATAGTAAATATTTAATACTTGCAAAACCGCAGGACCAACTGCAAATTGCTGGTATGTCTCATTATTATTAAGTTTGCCCCTTGGAAACGCCAGCTGTCAGGGTCAAATGAAATTCCATAATCCTTCTAAATTTTTTTCATGGTTACTTTCAAAATTTACATTTACCTGTGAAATTCATCTCACTAGGAAAGACAGGCATCTTTCAAAGTCTTCAGATAAGACAATTTAAGCAGAGACATATTTTGCCCTGTTTCTCATCAAAGCACTAAAAATTGGAAAGTTTATGCTTTCATACCGGATTTGCAGAGTATTTACATTTAAATAAGCTTAAAAAAAGGCAAGATATATGATCTAAAAACAAAAATGAATAAAAAGCAGCCATCTTCCTATAAATGCTACAATTAATCATTATGATGAACAGATAGAAAGCAATCCACCTCATCATACCATAGAGCTGATGTAGCTTTTCCTTTCATACACCACAGAAGTTAATTATTATGAGCAGATGTGCTTAGATTACATGAAAATTTATACGCCATGAAACCAGGCACTGAAGATATCTATTTGTTTTAAAGCACAAATGTATTCCCTGTTTGTTTGGAGGTTTGCTCACATGCAACTTCACCAGCAACATAGCCCATACAGAACCCATCCCTCCTGCAGGCAGTGATTTTTATGTGCTCCACTAACTGATCCTTGCAGAGCGGTACTGAAAAAGCACCTGCTGGTCAAAGCAACTTCCCACAAACACGGTACAGCTGATTTGCCCCACAAATTCCCCAATGTGCCCCAAACGACGTCTGCCATGACCACATCACATGCTCCAGGGGGTTAAAATGCAACAGAAGAGCTAACTCCCTCAAACTCTCTCAAGAGTTCATGTCTGCACATAGCTGCTCAGTTCTGCAGACCAATTTTGGCTTGATTTTCTCAAAGATGCCCTCCCAGAGCATAAGGAATAAAACAAGCCAGCAGCAAAGGCTTGTGGTCAGCAAGAGCAGAGGTTGTGGAAGCCCATATATTCCTGTCACACAGCAGTGGCTGGGAGTGCTGCCCTCTCACATCATACATCCCCTGAGGATGTGCTGATCTGCTTCACCCTGAATTAAACAAATGCTGAAGTAGATGGCCTTCGACAAGCCTGGTACATTTCAACAGGTCAGTTAGATTCCCTCATATTGTGTACGTCTCGTTTAGGCGTTTCCTTTGCCAACACAAAGACTGGGATAAAAACAGAGATGCAGAAAGTTAATATCCAAGAGACAATAGGAAAGAGAGAACTCAAAGAAATTTCCATCACCTTGGGGCACATTTCCAAGAAAACAAATATATGATTGCAGGACTGAAACTTCAGTGAACTGTCAAGAAGGAACAATAGTACTGATGTTGGAATTGACCAGAAAAGCGGCAAAAAGTCACATTTGCTACAAGGCTTCACATCCAAGATCCAAATTTGACATTACAAAATACCCTACTTTGGGAAAACTCTGTCAAATATCAGAATATATTATTCCAAACTTTCCTTATTTCACAAAGCCAATATCAGCAAACCTTTAATAAATGATGCATAGACCAGGCAAAACCAGTGGCTGCTAGGAAAAAAACCTGACTTTAGAAAAATCTTTGTTAGAATGTGACAGTTTTTTCATTACTATCTATTGCCATCAAAGTATAGAGATGGCTTTTTCTTGTGTAGTAATTTTATTCCAGTGGAATTCCAATTTTTTGGATGAAGTTTCTCTTGATTTATTATAATATAAAGAAGATGGAATCTTCTCCTGAGTCTTTTGAGAAGCAAATCAATTACAATACTGTTAACGAAAGGGGAGAAGGGGTGTTTCCAACAGGAAAAATGCTTGGAATTATTACTGCTGCAATCATCGGACTGGTTTAGAAAGTGCTGAACACACTACTCAGTATTTTTAATATTTCTAAACATATTTAGAAACGGTGCCAACAGAAAAGAGCACCACTGGACACATAAAGCAAATGTAATATTGACCATTTCACAGTTACCTGATGTATTCTCGCAAGTGCAAGCACTTCATAAGTATCCCCGTCACTTCCAGTTACTCTACTGTCACTTCAGCACACCCGTTTGAAAGAAAGATGCTGGGAATTTTGAAAGATAGTTCGAGCCAAGGTTATTCATTTATTCTGAAATTGAAAACTCATGTCTAAAACCTCTACTGCAGACATAGAGCTATCGGAGTAACATAAATATACAAAATTCAGATTCAACGAACATGACATCAGGATTCCTTTTGCACCTTTGTGGCATGTCACGTTTAACAAATCTTGTGCCTGAAGATTTATAATAAGCCACACTGATGAGCTCTGCCATTTAGGATGCTAATATTCATGTTGAGTATTAGTGCTTAATTACTCCAAGCAACCTGACTCAAAAATTTCCAATAAGAAGTGCTTTCTAACTAATGCAGAATAAGGGAAAACGCAAACTACAACTTTTACCAAGCTCCTCTGAAGGAAATTCCCCAGGCAGTCCAAACTTTAACAGTCTGACATTGAACAATATCGGCTATAAATCAAATTCTGCATTCCTTTCAAGGTCTCCCTTTTTCCTTTCAGCAACAGTTGGTTTTGGTTGGTTGTTAGAGGGTTTTTTTGGGGGGGACAGTGTTGCAAAGAACTGACAGAGTCCTTTAATATTTCATTGACTTAAGCAGGATCAGCATTTCAACCCAGAACCGTCCATTTCTTCAGCTAGGTAAAATAAATATCAAACTAAGTTCCTTCGGTACTATTGTGCTGTAAGAATAAGCGACTGGTCTTCACCCTTCCAGTTAATGTCTCTGGAGTTTCTCAGAATTTGGTATTCCACTTGACTGAGATCATTATGGACAAGGAAGAAGTCATTCTGGTAAAGGCTTAGAGAATAACATCTCTAATGTTTTCCCAGCAACTAATAGTATAAAAGCTTTTTAACAAACTTGCTTATTTTTGGTCATGCTTCAAGGCTTCCCATTTAAAGTGTCTAGTTGAAGAAAGGTTCTCCTTAAGGCCTTTTTCCAGAGCACCTGGATCTTATCCTGCTCTGCTCAGATAAATTTTTAACAATTTCCCTATGAACCACAGCAGCTTTGGCGTGAATTATCTTTGGATCTGTAAACAGCACAACCGTGACAAGGAGGAAATTAAAATTTTATAAAAGCAAAAGTAGATCTAAATCAGTACTGAACGGGACTGCCTGCAACACAGGGAGGTGAACAAGAGGGACATGAAAGTGCAATATAAAATAGCAAACACAAAAGGAGACTAAGTGGGACTCAAATGTCTTAAGAACAAAGGATGTTCCAATTAAATTGAAAATCATCAAGAAACTAGAATAGTTTACTCACTGCAAGGTTAACCCATGGAACTGAGGTATGCCAGACACAGGCAGAGGCCAAAAGGTTAGGAAGAACATGAAAAAAATCAGATATTTTTATAGCTAGTTACAGTGTCAGTTACATGAGATCATATAAAATATTAAGGATTATAAACCCTCATGTTTCAGGTTCTAAGTTAACGAAACACAGTTTTAGGATGAAATGACTCCTGTATTTCTGATAAGGAGCACACGAGGCTGTGTGATCAGGTCTACTTAAAACCCACCCATGACCACAGAAAAGATTTCTGTTATAGTTTATAACATCTCCTCCACAAACCATGAAGCATGACCACCCAGGCCTACTGTTCATATAACAAAAATTTCTCAGATTTCTACAAAAAGTCTGAATCAACTGTTCATAACTCGGATTTTAAATTGCTGGAAGCTGATGCTAAAAACAAGTCATAATTGGAAGGGCCTGTCTTCAGTTTGAGGAAGAGATTGCTCTTCATTATGTCTCTCATTATGTCTTTCATCCTCCTGAGTAAGTCTCAGCACAGTTTGGTTCTCCTTGGACGTCTTTCATCTACTATACTCTGTTTAATGACAATCCATCATTTAAAAAAGGACCCCAAAAGCGACTTAGACCAACGATAGTTGCTTAGATCATACAGACTACACACTAGATGAAAGAAATCTTAGGAGGACCAAAGAGAGCTGAACTTAATCAGAGGGATGAAAGACAAAATAAAAATCTGTCTACCCTTACGTTTAAAAAGGAGTTTCCTTCAGATAAGATGATCTCGACTCTCTCTGTGTACCTGTTAAATACGGTATGAGTACTGTCAGATCATTTGGGACTTTTATGATTGAGATGCTCTAGCAATTCCTGTAAATTGTACACATTTGGATGGTGCTGCCTTTGACTTTGAGGTGATCGGGCCATTTACTATTGATCTAAAACCTTCTTTCCCCCCTCCTTCCCCCCTTCCTCCTAATCAAGGCAGAAATACGTAGCCTGTACAGCTTTGATGTTCCTCTGCTTTACTTCTCATTATTTTGATCTTTTAACAATCCCTCTATTGGTACATGCTTGTCGTATACATTTTCAGTGTTTATGCCTTCTGGCTTCAAAAGACTTCATCAAGACTTCCCCCCCGCTCCGCCCCAAGAAAACAAATGCTGCGTGTGGTACTAAGATGCCGATGTTTGTTTTGTTTATCACATAGGAACAGTACATAGTTAAGCTAGAAAATCTGCTTATTTCCTTCTACAGAGTGGAATATACGGTCCTGTTTTTGAAGGAAATCAAATGTATGTAATTTATCTGACACAGTCTTCATCATCTTTATTTTACGGAAAGTCTACAGATTACTGAGTTGCCTTTGGATAAAATGTTGCACTGTAGATTGCTGTCAGGACAAATTCTCTAAGAGTCTCTTCAATTTTTATGTTGTTGGCATAAGGCTCCAGTGACAGAAATGAGTTGGAGTCTCTCTTGCTATTAGTTAGCGTCTATAAAGTAATGTCATGCCAATTCTTCTACCGCCTATGAAATACTCTTACAGCAGCTATACCTGAGGTGGAAGCCGGGCCAAACCCAGACTGAAATATAGTAGCACTGTTTTAAGCATCTTGTGATGCCTGCTGACATCTCCCATGAAAAAAGAAGGGTAGTCCACCATTACTCTTTTGTGAACAAACTGTCACTGGAAACTCAGTATCAATCTTTCTTCCCCTTGTCCTATCAACTAAGACCCAAGGGAAGAAAAATTGATCTACAGGAACACGTTACCTGGAGATCACTGGGATGTAATACAATACGAGGACAAATTTCCATTCCCCAAACCAGTACCCAGCTGCAGACTCCAGTACAGCCATGCACATATTTACATAGACAACTCCGCTACGCCGCCAGGTTTTAAGAAATTGGCCCAGGATGATTTCTATACAAGCAGGTGGTTTTATTCCTCTTAAATTAAACTGCAGGAATCTCAAAGGCAGCCATGAAATGCTCAGAGAGATTGATCCATCACATCTCATGTAGCCTCATCTGTCCTTTCCTCTCTCCTCCTGCTCCCGGTCAATTCTAATGTTCCAAAACTGAAATAAATCCCACGGAAAACCTGTCTGCGAGAGGATACCTTCCTCATTCCACTGGTGCAGGAAAGGCTAAGAATGCATACATGCATACATGACATTAGTATTGTACTTTTGCCTCCTCCTCCTTAATTCTTCCTTGTTGTCGCCTTTGTGAAACACTGTCACACATTGTTGCATGAAGCTAATCTACTATCAAATCCACAATTAAACCCAGGCTTTGGGAAATAATTTAAAGATCAAAGCCTACAGGTAAATTGATAGAAATTAGATACAAACAATCCAGGCTGATGTAATAAAACGTCCATACTGCAGTGATAAATCTCCCAAATTACAAACTCCTGTGCGCAGATATACATAGTTCACCAGGACTGAAGATAAGTTTCAAATGTAAAATCAACGGTAAACTTCCATTAAGTTCAAGAGCTTTTAATTTGTTCACTGATATTTGCCAGAGCTTAGACTCCTACATACCTTACTTGTTTCTGTTAATGAAATTTGGGTATTTTGAAAAAAGATGCCTAACCTATTCTGAATTTGTTGGCAAACCAGGAATTGGAATTACTCATGAGAAAGTTTTGACGTTTTTATTTGACCTTAATTGTTTGTCATTACTTACAGTGGCAAAAAGTGTTATGGAACAAAAATAAAAAGGAGGATTAACTATTAAAAATATTCCATTTTAGGAAGCAGAAGACTAAATTTCAGGAACTTGGAGACCAGAATAAAAATGTAAAATACATGATTTTATGATGTACATTTTTTTACAACAGCATAATGCTGCTAACGTGTAGTCCATAACTCTTAATTCCACTTACCGCTTCAATACCGCTGCCCACCTTTCTACACAGTGTGAGTGCTGCACATTTTTTTCTTTAATGAAAACTTCACTTTTCTGATGTCAGAGCATGCTCAAATCTATCCAACTTGTATTTTTAGCCCACCCTTCAAAGTACTCACAATTTGCAAATACCCAGACGCGTTATAGATGTACTCTCTATTTCATTATATACACTGTTACTGAAAATACTGAAGACAGCCAAGACTACGTGCGCCCCACGGGAAGCCATGTGAAATGGCCTTCCTGGCTGACCGCAAACAACTGATAACAGAGCTTTGACTGCGTTTTTTCAAGAAGTTGCACAACCACCTCATCCTGCATTTCTCTAGGTCACGCTTTCTTATTGCACAGGGGAGACTGTCATGTTGGATGGGACTCAACGTCTTCCTGAAGTCAAGAGAATATTATCTGAGCCGCTTTCCACTTACCTTATTGCCTAACCTCCAGCCCACTGCCTCGTCAAGGAAAGAAATCAGATTATCAAGAACAAATAATAGTAAATCAATTCTGGTTTGGTTGTTTCTTATTACCTTATTACTCTCCATGTGTTTATAAGCTAAAAATTGCATTATCAGTGACAAGAAAATAACAATACAGATAACACATACTTTACGAATCTGCAATATGATGTAGAGCGGCTACATCGGTAAAGTGTTTGCGAAGCCCCAGGCAGACATGGCTGATAACAGACTGAGGCCCTCCATCCTGGAAAGGCCACCCCCCAAACCTCAATCCCCATCCTAGACAGACTTCGCTTCACCAACTTTCCTTTCAAAAGTATCACAAGCGAGACTCAGCGACTGTCCTTACCCTGGTAATTATTCTTCCCTCAACTATTTGCTACCAATGCCACCATCTTCCAGACACTGACGCTGGCTGGGAGCGCTCAAGTTCAGCTCGCTGTGCTCCTACTTGTGTCCCCACAACCACCCATTACCAGCGGGTCCCCAGAGCAGCAGCATCAGAAAAGACACTGACAAACCTAATGAGCCCCCAGAATCACTCAGAATAAGGCTCAAGGTGCCAGTGTCCTACCAGGCAAAGCTAACGTTGGAGGGAGCTACCGATGACAGGTAAGCTGCTATCAGCTGGACAGATTTATACACAAGACTGCACCGCAAAGCACTGCTCATAAAATATCACCATCTAACTGAAGCAGTCCGTGTCTTCACCACGTTTACTATCATAAATGTATTCATTGTAAACTTCAGGTTATCACATCGCCTCTAGCCTGTAAATTATAGCAGGATTCTATGTACCTCCTGAAATTGGTAATTCTGCGCAAAAGCATTCTACAACTGAAATTACAATGAATGTATCTGTTAATTTAGCTAATCAGCAGTTATATTAACTACCTACAAAACAGGGAATAAGAACTGTTGGATGACTATCTTATGAGCAAAAAAAATAGTAACACTGATGCTTTTTTGATGGCACATCTCATTATAAATAGGTTACCATAAAATAATTTCAGCAGAAACAACAGTAACTTATATGGCCATTACTGTGTTACAGATTGATAATACACTAGGTAATACAGCTAAAGGATGCCTGTCTGAAATATTTTTGTAGATGCAACGTTAACAGGCAATACCAAAATTCATCCTTTCATCTTGCTTAGTATGGAACACGTTAACTTAGTCACTCATTTATTACAAATGGTGTCTGTAATCACAGTTCTGCCTATATTTTATATAAGATTTTACTGGAACTATCACCCCACTTAGACACACTCAGAAAACTTAGACAGCACATTGTTACAATTTTTGTTCTCATAATGATAAGTTTTTGATCTGCCTTGCAGTCTAAAACCAGTCTTGTCTGCAATATCCCTATAGCTATCAGGAAGCTCCAGAGCAAGAGCCAGAAACCTGCAATGAAGGAGACAGGCATCTTAAATTGCTTGAGTCCCGTGCTGCCTGCATTCTACTTTTTCACTGTCAATTCATACATCAACTTTTCAACTGAAACGGATTATATTTAACACCAACCATCTTAGCAAAGTCCACGTGGTGTGAATTTACAACCCGGTTAAAGAAGGAAAGAAATACATCGTACATGGTCTGATAGAAGAGCATAGCAAAAGAAATATTCTGCTGAGATGCACAATGAGTCTATCCAGTATCGATCCACCCCGTGACCTCAGGCGAGCCAGGGAGAGTGCCCTTCTCCAAAGCAGAGGAGTAGTTTTTCATGACTGCGTTGGTGGGTTTGTTGTTGTTTTCCTGTACATAAACCAATAGATTATTCTCTAAGAATATTTGCTGCTCTGTGTCACAGCATTTCCGTATTCTTGTGATGGGGAGTTACAGCTCTGAGATGGACTTACTGTCTCGTTAATGGGGGGAGATATGGTCAAATCCCCCAGATGAATCACAGTTAAGAAGTGGCAGGAGCAGGAGAAATAAGACATGACATGTTCCATTGCTGCAGCTTCTCCTTGCTTTTGGAAAGTAACTACTTTTTTCATAACCATGTTGTCAGTGTATTTCCAAGACTGGTTTTTAAAGCGAAGTCTCATTACATCAGTCTGGTCTTTAATACGTGTTTATTTACCTTATCAATGGCTTTTGAAGCAGCCTTCAAAGACACTTGCTTAAAACAGGCTTTCCATCCACTAATTAAACCTTAAGAATCCCTTGTAACGAGCAACACATTTTTTCCCCAAAAATGTAAATGTCTAAGGTGGCTGCTCATGTCAGCACTGAGGGGAGAGGTCATTTCTGAAGGATCCTCCATCACAAACATCAGAGAACAGTAAAGTCACTGAAGGGCATCCGAAGCAGAAGCAATTTTCTCACAGTCTTGACACCTTCTAGTAAATTAGTCACTTGTCGAGGAAAATGACAGCTATATAGCAATAGAGAAGCTTGTAAAGCTCTTCATTTACTGTTAGAAATGTTGTCTATGTCACTGTCAAGCAACAGTAACATCCCCACCCTGTTTTACTCTCGAGTGCCGTATCTCAGGGGCATTTTGCAAATCATGCCTTAATGAAGTTTAAATAACAACTACATTTCTTAGCTCTAAACGCTACCTTTCTCTCACCTGCATGATTTTTTTCTGAATAAGTTAGTCCACTTAAGCTGATATACAAAATGAAAGGCCATTGTAATTAGTGTAATATCATTCCAAGATAAAGCCATGAAAACTGCACCTTCAGACAGCTGTCATCTCTTTGGCTATTCTGCTTATTATTCACAGACAAATTCTGATATCTCCTGCATGTTACACAGTACATTTACGTGCAATTTCAGGGAAAACACTCATGGAACAAGATCTGTGAGTATCTAGCTCAGAATCTAGCCTAGAGAAAGAATGGAGCTTGAAAGTCATTTCAGACTTAATTTTCCCTCAGCACAGTCATCATTCCAAATAGGTACACATAGATGTACGCTTTCTTTCTTTAGAAAGAATTTATATGAATTCAATGCTCTTCTATATTGGCTAGATACAACAGTCACTGAAAACTGAAATGCTCTTACTTACATGACAGTCAGGATAAGGACAGCAAAAGAAAAAAATTCTGAAAGTGCATGCTCCAAGGAACAGCAAGACCGATTATCTTCAGTGGTAAAAGGGTAATTGCTGTTACACGGTAAAAAAGAAACTGGGCAAATTCATGTAAATACTCTTTGGAGAATAAGCACTTACTGGCTAAAGACGCTGACACATTATGCAAGCCAATTACTGCGTGGAGTGGTGGTGATACCTTGAATGCAAACTCGTTTGTAGGATGCCTGAATATCGCAGAAAAGCATCTATCTAGAACACCTGGCACTCTTCCACTGATGGCACAGATTCCCCTGAAAAGACTCACAGAATCGTACAATATAATTTAGAACGGAAGGGACCTCTGAAGATCCAATGCCTGCTCTAAGCGTGACTGACCTCAAAGTTAGAAAAGGCTGCTCAAGACCTTATTCAGTTGAGTTTTCAGTATCCCCAAGGCATCTACAGTCTCTCCGGGCAATCTGGGAATATCCCTCACTACAGCCTATGACTGTTACCTTCCGTTATTTCACTGTGCACCTCTGGGAAGAGCGTGGCTCCATCTTCTCTGTGAACCCCACTCCCATTAGACACTTCTTCAGGCTAAACAAACCCAAATCCCCAGCCTCACCTCACACATTACTTCAAAAATATCTTCAAAGACCCCCTTCATGGTGAAGAATGAGAGGATCAGAAGTCCTCCAGTATCAAGGTCTACAAGCTGAAGAGACCCGGCAAGGCGTGTAAGCAAATGCCACCCTTGGCTAAACGGCTACTCCCTGACAATATGGTGACACAGCACCTCTTCACACACGTTAGCTGCTCTTGAAGAGTTCACGTGGCAGCAAGGTGAGGTATTAACAGCAGCTTTATGAAAGTTTCCCTTACTAAACACTTCTATAGATAAGATACAGAATCGCTGAAAATCTAGCAGCTTATTTTTCAGAAATGATAAGGTCAGAGTTGGCAGCTTGGTTTCAGCTGCCTTCTCCATGGAGATCGCTCCCCTTGCTTGTAGGAAGCATCTTGAAAATCCTCCTCCATGGGTTTCATCTGAGAACTCATTTTCCTGAAATCCCACTCATCCTCAATAATACCTAGCAGATTGGTTCTATCACTACATGTAATTATGAAAGCCAAAGCTGTGACAAAAACCACAGTTAATTACAAAAAGTGAACATGGCAGTGAAACAAATTTTGCTTCAACCCACCAGGCTATGGGATTCCTTTCCCATGATTACCCCAGAACAGCACAGAGCCTATGTAATTGTTGCAGGATTCTCCACAGAGCAAAAATAAGCATGATACTCTTCTATTATACTTCAAATTCTGTCAGAGTAAGATTAATACAAAGTTCATGCACCTACTGGAGCATAAAGATTACCTTCCCCTCACACGGAGATTGAGGGATACATTTTAGGACACCTCCATTTACAGAGCTCTCTTTGAAAACCTTGTGGAAAGGCTTGTGGTCAAAACCTAGTTAAAGATATTTACTCCTTTGAGCTTTAGTTTAAAACACATTTCTTCTTTCAGATACCACCCACATACTGTCAGGGCTTTTCTTTCTTCCCCTTTGTTTCCAGATTATGTAAGAAATTCATTTCATCTTTAAAGAATAGTTTTCACCCTTGTGAAGGAGTAAATTATTATGCCAAGTTTCTTCAGTGCGCATATCTGTATAGTATTTTTTTTTTTCAATAAAAATAACCTTTTGTTAAAGGTTTCATTAGATTTCCCAGGAGACTGATAACAGCCAAGTCTCCAGCCATCTGCAGGAACCACGACAGACTCTGATCACGTACACTGAACAGTGAAAATTCTTCTCAACGCTTTCATTCAGACAAGGGGATCACTGTATTTTCCAAGTGCTTAATCCCGCCAAGGGCAGGAGCCTAAAGCCTTTACCCACGCTGAACTTCTCTAATAGTCTTGATGAAAATCAGGCCTCAGGGAAATTATTAGTAAAATTTAAAATCACGAGGAAATTATCCTTTCCATTTTTAGCACCAAGAATGGATTACTTCATAGAGGTCTATAGATAGATAGATCTTTTAAAGCCCACGTGCTTCATCTTTAGGCAGAGGAGCAGGTTACTGTAAAGATACCTCAACGCCGAGCGTACATCCCCTCCTATACTCCAAGCATACTATCACATTACTGGTACTTTAACATCCAGCACAGCGGCAAAACTGTACAATGGCTCCACTTCCCAAAACCCTTTAAATTTCCAAATTAGCTACTGTGAAAGAGTAAAGACCCTACTGAAAAGTCGCCCTCCAACACCTTAAATATTTGGAGGCTGGGTGGAGAAAGCTTACCCCTTGACTGCAAACCGTGTCCACACGCCTCGCTATGTCCCGGCACACCCTGCGTCACCGAATGCGGCACCAGCACACAGTGACTCCATCGGTGGGTCTTCCACCTGCAAGAGGAAACAGTCAACAATTCAGTGGTTAAAACTGGAAAACAGTTAACACGTCCAGGCAAAAACTTCAGTTATGAATGAAGATATACTGTGGAGACTTAAGGAAAAATAGACTCAAAAAGCTGTAATTACTCCTGAAATAAGCACTGTGAACTGAAATCCAGAGGCAAAGTTCACCTTCTAGAAAGCCATATCATCCTCCAACCACGTTTCCCTTTCTCATTTTTGTAGGGCATGGTTCAAAGTCCCATAAAACAGACAGGAAACATCTTCAGTGAGCTTTGAAATCCGGTTCTCCTCCTGCAAGCCTGTTCTCATACCACTGATGCTGTACCCAGTCTGCTTTCTACGCTAGGATGTGTGCCAGTCAAGAACATGAGAAAGCAGCTATGCGGTACGGAGCCAGGCAGAGCCGAGTGGCGTGGCTCCTGCTGCGGCACCACCTTCAGCTCCCCGCTCTGCTCTGAGACCACGTCCTACGGGATGTGTGGGCTGAAGATTTATATGCAAAGACGTAATGCTTTCCTATTTACTAATATTGTATAACAGATGGGTCACAGAATTTTAGTGAAGAGCGGTGAGTAATTGCCCTATCGTACTATTTCTCTAATCAGAATTTTTTAAAGTGCATATTATTCACTGGAGTGAGAGCGTCAGGGGAAAAGACAAGGGTTTCTGCAATAAGCATACAATTATGACTAAGGCAGTTGAACACTTGTGGTCCCAAAATAGCTTACATTGATTTTTAGATACATTGAGGGGGGAGTTCCCAGTAACAGCTTCCTTAAACACATCAAACTCTGAGGTTACCATTTCTAGGAGCTGTGTCTATTGGTTCTTGTTCTGATGATGCCAGATCCAGTGAAAACTCCAATTTGAACTCTACTTCTACACATTTTGCAAGGTTTATTGTTCACACATTGTTATTTGTTTATAATTCTGCATTTTCCAGTTTTATGTCATTTTCTGGTGAAAATTGTGCAGGACAATCGAGTCATTTCTAGAGAAGTGGAAACCCACTAGCAAGAGACTGATTCCAAGCTAACACTTTTTACCTATACACTGGACAGATGGGAATATCTTCACATTCTCTTTCCTCATACAGGGTGTCCGGGCATGCCTGTCCCCCATTGGCAGCATCCTGAACAATAAGCCTATACCGGGACTGCTTAACTGCAGTGGCATTGCCTGTAAAACAAAGAAAAAAATTGCCTTCCAGACACAGTTGGCACCCTGAGTTAGTGATCTAGCTGTCTTGGTTAAAAACATGCTTTGCATTTCATTTATATTTTGAAATCATGAGCACTCTGGCACTACCCAAAGAAGGGAGGGATGGAATGTTGGATCAAAAGCTACCATTACTTGCTTTAAAATTACCAGTAGTCAGCAGAATAGCCCCTGGAAGGCTGATAAATCAACAGCCTAAGAGATGCATCAAAAAATGTCTACTTAACAGAACAACGAATCAGACAAGAAAATAAGTATGAACAAATACTTAAACATCTGAACAGGAGAAAAGAATAAAAAACAAAACGCCAAACTGTCATAATGAAGTTTCTGTTTCTGAAAACACATTCTGGTGGTCTCAGGCTGCTACCAGTAACCCATCTTTATGGGTCTAGAAATTATAGATGATAACTTCCTGATAGGAGAACCACTGGAACCAACAGAGGCTAACTCTCTACTTAACCTGATTCAATGCAAGATCAATCCACCCGGAAACACAGTCCACAATCTACAGTACAGAATGCAGCATGAAAGACAAGGAGAAGATTTATCTATATATCTCTATAGGTAAAATAAATGCAATCCTTGGCTGCACAAATGGTAAATAGAAACTGAGAGCCGGTTTAGCCGCTGTGTATGGCATTAGTACTTCTTCGGGTACTGTATTCACACTTCAAAAACAGATGCTAGCAAACTGAAAAAGCATCTCAACAGAACTCCATAAAGGATTCCAGACCAGGCAAAAATCTTTTAATAGTGGACCTCATCAGATTTGTCGAAGAGAGGAAAGCGGCGTGTAAATTAGCCCACTTATACGAGTATTATTCTTCCAGATCAAGATAGAGCTCAAGGCCAAAGTTGCAGTACCAAGATTACAGTGCATTAGAGTAGAAGGAAAACTTAGGAATAGTCACATCATGGACACAAAGTACAAGTACAGATCCAATAAAAATGGTTGGCTCTAAAAATATCAAGTTATAAAAGCCTTCACTCGCACACGTGCTATCACTGTGAGATCACCGCAAAGGGACTTTGGACCTGACGAGAGGGCTGCTCACCCCAGCTGCCACCTTGAGGCAGGACCAGTGAACCCAGAGCAATCCCCCTCCTGCTTCTTTAACAGTCACTACCTGAGGCAGCTCCACAGCTTCCTACAGTCTCCTTTCAGTTGCCTGATTCAGCACTTGTAAAGCCTCACAGAGAGTCTTTTCTTAAAATCTAACCCAAATCATCGCTCCTGTAAATTAAGCTAAACCTTATTTCTCTCTGTCCACTAAACAAAAAAAATATTTTATCCCTATTTTCTGATGCATAGCCTCTATGAAATTTTAAGGGCTTGTATCCACTCTAAGTCTTCCCCTCTCTATATTAAGAAAACCCAGTTCTTCACAGGTCTCATTTAAACATCTCTCATGACTCACTTTCTTACAACATGACACACAAGGAATCCCACCTGCAGCCTCAGCAGTGCGCAGTACAGTAACACTTTTGGTGTTTTATATAGAACATGCCCATGAGTTTGACAAGCCCGATATGAGTTTTAGCATTTCAAATTGTTGACTTCAATTCATTTTGTAGTCCACTGTATCTCCAGAAGTGCCTGAGACAGTACTGAGGTCTTTACTTCCCATTCTGTCTTTGTACAATTCATTTTTCCTTCCCAAGTCGTATTTTGAGAAATTTCTCAGTGATTTCAATATGACTTAATATGTTGTCTATTGTGTTTGCTACCTCTTTCAGCTCTGCACCATCCACTAATGTTATTATTAAAGCATGCAAGCTGTTCAGAAAAATATCACATAGAATTGGGACAAGAATAGTTTTCTGTAGGACTCTCCTTGGCTCATGTTCCGGTTTGATTGTCAATAGTGGACATCTATCAGCCAAAGCAGCTTTGCAGAGAAGGATGTGGGAGTCCTGATGGACAAGTTGACCATGAGGCAGCCATGCGCCCTTGCAGCAAAGAAGGGCCACAGCATCCTGGGCATTAGGAAGAGCATCACCAGCAGGTCGAGGGAGGTGATCCTTTCCCTCTCATCAGCAGTGGTGAGACAACTGGCTGCCGTGTCCAGTTCTGGGCTCCTCAGGAGAAGGAGGACATGGGCATGCCAGAGCGAGTCCAGCAAACAGCCACAAAGACTATTTAGGGACTGGAGCATTTGACACACAAGAAGAGACCAGGAAAGCTGGGACTTTTCAGCCTGGACAGAAGGCTCACAAGATCTTGTCAATGTGTATCAATATCTGATGGCAGGCAGTAAAGGAGACAGAGGCAGACTCTTTTCATTGTGATATCCACTGTGAAATTTTTCAAGCACCTGAGTACCCATTTAACAGTGATTTAATTCAAGTCACTGTTCCTCAGCTTCCTGATAAAAGTTTAATGTGTCAAAAATCTACCACTTCCCTTAATTAGAGCAGCTATGCTGTCAGAAAAAGGAGATTAAATTTATTGGGCCCTATTTGTTCTCAATAAATCCATACTGGCCAGTTTATCAGAATCTGATTCTTGAAATGTTTATATCTTGAGTAATAACTTGTTCTTGTGTTTTTCTACATAACGAAGTTAGGATGAGTAATCTACAATTTGCTTGATCTTTCTTTTGGGGGGGTGGCGAGGGGCAGGGTGTTGATGGGTTGGTTGGTTTGGTTTGTCTTTGTATCACTGAGTTTTAGTTAGTTCCTTAGGACTTAGCAATTTCTCACCCAGATGATAGTCATTAGATGCTCTGGCATTACTTTATTACTTCCTTCTCTATTCACACAGCCCTACGGACATGGGAACATCTAATTTATTGAAATACTCTAGTCCATTCCTCTCCTGGCTGCAGACAAGAAACAACAGCGGCAATTGCACATTCCCCATGCTGTGCTTCCCTCCTTTCTCCGTAAGTAATGGAGAAATATTTCGTTCAGCTTCCCCTTACTTCTAACCCATTTATGTAATTCTTGTTATCTAATATCCTGCTATAGCTTAATTTGCATTCTTGATTTCACAGAATCACAGAGTGGTTGGGGTTGGAAGGGACCTCTGGAGATCATCTCGCCCAATGCCCCTGCTTGAGCAGGTACACCCAGAGCAGGGGGCACAGGACTGCATCCAGGCGGGTTTTGGATATTTCCAGAGAAGGAGATTCCACAAGCTCTCTGGGCAGCCTGTTCCAGTGCTCTGCCACCCTCACAGTAAAGAAGTTCTTTCTCATGTTCAGCTAGAACTTCCTGTGTTCCAGTTTGTGCCCATTGCCCCTTGCCCTGTCGTTGGGCACCACTGAGAAGAGTCTGGCCCCATCCTCTTGACACCCACCCTTCAGATATTTATAAGCAGTAACAAGATCCCCCCTCAGTCTTCTCTTCTCCAGGCTGAACAGACCCAGGTCTCTCAGCCTTTCCGCATAACAGAGGTGCTCCAGTTCCCCGATCATCTTTGTGGCTCTCTGCTGGACTTGCTCCAGCAGTTCCCTGACCTTCTTGAACTGGGGAGCCCAGAACTGGACACACTACTCCCGATGTGGCCTCACCAGGGCGGAGTAGAGGGGGAGGATAACCTCCCTCGCCCTGCTGGCCACACTCCTTTTGATGCACGCCAGGATCCCCTTGGCCGCCTTGGCCACAAGGGCACAGTGCTGGCTCATGGTCAGCCTGCTGTCCACCAGCACTCCCAGGTCCTTCTCAGCAGTGCTACTTTCCATTTCTATACTATATTTTTAAAGTCACCTTCAGTTACATGCTTGTTTCTAATTTTTGTGAAACAATTTGTCAATCAAAAAGGAAACAAGGTTCTGAACAACTCTGATGATGAGAAAAGCTAAAAACAGGGCTATGCTGGCTGTGTTTGATATTTTCTCTTCATGGTTTGAAGCTTGAACATGCAAGTCGTATACAGACCTACACACACCTTGTTCCCCTGTGCTACTGGCTTGCTCTTATTAGAGCTTCAGAATAAAAAGTAGAGTCCAGCTGGGGTTCAGCCCTATGTACAGTCTTTCTGGGTAGCTTCTAGGTCTTCTACACTCCCATCTGCATAGAACATGTTCCCAAGAGGTGTAGCTACCAGTTCTCTGAGTTTGTTGAAGTCTGCCTTTTTTTTAAATGTCTTGCTGATATTGCCATCCTTCCCTTCTAAGAATCGTGAACTCTATCACTTTGTGATGATTTTCATTCAAATTATCTACCACCATTAGAATCTTAGCCATTTCCTTCCTATTAATCAGTACCAAATCTAAATGAGCTTCCCACAGTAATTTTCTTCACCTCAAGAAACTAAATTATCCTCAACATTTATTGCACGTTACTCAAACCCCATTTTCAAAATTGAATTTCCTCATTGGCTTTTCTATAGCATTCCTTACAAATGTTAATGAACATAACTTTTATATCTCATTTAAAATTGCTATAGTCTGATTTTCCAGAGTATTAGCATTATGTAGGACTGTCCTTTTAAAGCCGAACTTCAGCTGATTTCAAGCATGGCTATGACTGCTTGCCCTCCTGAAAAAATCAAGCCTCAGGATCTCAAGAGAATCTTAACTTCTGTGTCCTTGACTTCGCAACTCAGATAACGCTTTTTGAGAATTTTGGGGGTGCCTTATCTCTGCTACCGCTCCCACCTCCCTGTCCCACCAGTCTCCTCTCCTTACAGACCCATACAACTCCTCCTGTCAATCCACTCTTCTCATTCCTCCCTTGCTCTTGTATCTTTGCTTCCTCTGCATTTGCTCCCCATGGCTTCCCCGGTACCCGGCCCAGGGCTCGGAAAGGTGGATCACCATTGTCGGATGAGGGACAAAGTCCTTGCTCACTACTGTAAAGTCTGCTGTATCTTGACAGAATAGCTGGTCCAGCTTTTATAGAATAGGATAGAATATTTCAGTTGGAGGGGACCTACAACCATCATCCAGTCCAACTGCCTGACGAGTTCAGGGCTGACCAAAAGCTAAAGCATGTTATTAAGGGCATTGTCCAAATGCCTCTGAAACACTGGCAGGCATTTATCGGAAACATTCAGCTTCATCCACTTTGCTCTAGACCAGATGGAAAGGCAGAGTCTGGTCAACACAAGACTCTGAGCACACAAATAATAAGGACAGATTCTCCAAGATTTTAGTCACCAAAATCAGAGCTGTCTTCAGTATTTTGTGCAGATAAGAGCTTTTCAAGGGAGGTTAAGTCTTTAACTTTGACCAGCTCTCGTTGAGTGTTTGTTTATGAGAATCGGAAGTGGCAGATCCTTGACAGAAACTGTCTGACACACGGTAGAGGTCACTGGAATTTCTTATCCTGGCACACCATGTGTTTTACCCACTTTTCCCCCATCTCATTTCAAAACTGATTTAAGGCATGGGGAAATAAATTGGACAGTTACTACCTAATATTTCACGTAAACCCGTTTAGAGAATTAAATGACAGTGAAATTTCTAACCTTCCCCCTGGACAAGCATGGCCCAGAAGAGAAGAGGCACTTACAGGTACCATCTCTTTTCAGGAGGGAGATGAGAAATGGTATTTATTGTTAGGTGTTTGCTTTTTTTCATCTCCCCGTTTTAAATCTATGCTGACAGACCAGAGAGCACATCATCCTTGCTGAAAAAAGTTACCTCCCAGGACACCTTCACCACCAGGTATGGAGGTGACAGAGGAAAATCTACGTGCTGCTCATTCAAACCACTTCATATTCTGAAACGTCCATATTGATTCTTTGATTCTTGTTTCGATTCATCCTCAAAGACCCATTAAAACAGATATATTATAGGAGACTGCGGTAGACAGTTGTCACCTTTAAGTATCTGAAATGGCAGAGAATCAATAACTTGCAACAACCTCCCTGTTCCTGCCTCACCAACAGGTGTTTGGATTCAATTGCACTTCTTTGGTGAATTATGTTGTCCATCCATCTGTTATTGCCCTAAGTTCATTGCTGTCTACACTTCTGAGGTATGAGATAATCCTTCGCCAGAAGACAACCTGTTGTCTGATGACATTTAAATGTAGGGAAAATGTCAGCTTTTTTATTGTTAGATAGTAAAGTTGGACGCATTTTCTCAGATAAACTACAAACAGCTTAACGGGTAAAGTTCTGTGTAAACCTGATTTAGCGATTGCATGTTTGTCTAAGCGCTGATCTTATGCTGGTACACATTTAATTTTAAATCTGCCAGGCAATACCTGTTCCCGCTTGATCTGCTTAGTAATTCACCATCTGTATATTGTTTTCATTAAATACAACTTTTCTATTAAAAATCCAAACTCCCTCAAAACTCACATATGTATAGTGGTTTTGAAATTTCATTATTGTGCTGAGGTTTTAATTGCACAATGCAAATGAAAAAAAAAATAACGTTGCAATGCAGCCATATCAATAACAGATCTAGCAAAAAGCAAACTCCCCCATCTAAGAAGTTTTAATTTAGAATTATATTAAAATGATAACACTGCCAAGGAGGTTAAATAATTAATTTCTTCTCATTTTAATTGTAGACTATTATTTAATAAACAAAGTAATTTACCAGGTAATTTATTCTACTTCTTCATAGGCAGCTCATTTGAAGTCTAAAAATAAATTCCTAATTAAAACAGGATTCACTGTTTTAGAAAGCAACTCATTTTGCTATCAAATCTAACAAGGACTATGCTAGAGCATCCACTGAAAAAAATCTTTGAAGGGCAAGGAAGCCACCAATGAAAATGAAATATTCTGACAACTGAGGCGCCTTTCATCTGAACAATTAATGAAACACACAAATTTGTCACAAAACCCAACACTAGATCCTTATAAAGAAACTTTGCTAAACACCTAGTGTCCAAAAGCTCACCAACCAGATCAAAGAAATGTACAGTCCTTGAAAAAACATGAAGCACAGGGGTTATTTGCACAGCCCTGTACATACAGCTAGGTTGGTCAAGAGAAATAAATTTCATATAATGTAGCAATTCCATGTATAGCCATAAAACGTTGAGGCCTTGGACTTTGGAGGCAGAAGCCCAGAAGGAATTTATTCCAGGTAAAGAGAACTTACATCTCCAAATCTGTTCACGAGGATCCCACACCCCCCAACAACATCAGTGTCAACAACACCCCAAGTTCAAAACTCATTTGGATGAATGCCCTAAAAATTATTAGACTGACGTGAACTACAACTACCGCACGTTTCTAGGCCAATTCTCTAATTTTTCCACAAGTTTTGACCGC
Source organism: Fregata magnificens (assembly GCA_013389945.1). Lineage (NCBI taxonomy): Eukaryota > Metazoa > Chordata > Aves > Suliformes > Fregatidae > Fregata > Fregata magnificens. Next base: position 334,702 of record WAAD01016056.1, read on the forward strand.
TTCTTAAAGGCTTACCAGGCTGACATGCTGTTGGGCAGCGAGTCCACTCACTGAAAGGCGTAACAAGGCAGTCTTTCTTGCAGAGGAGGAGACATGGCCGCACGGTCTCAGGTCTGACGGACTCCGGACATCTATCGATCCAATCGCAAAGATAAAATATAATAAAAGAATTAAAACTACAAGGAAATGTTTTACTCCTAAGACTCTCACAGGGCTGTGAGCATATTGCCATACCAAAGATATCACTTCTGCTCATAGCAAGCCTCATTTTGTGATTTTTTTCTTTAAAATTCATTTTTAAGTCCTAAATGAAAAATATGCCATGCATATTCTAGTAAAAGTTTCAGACACAGACAGTTAATATTTAAAAACTCAAAGGGTGGAAAAAGGATAATTTTCTGGGATCAGGCAGATCTTGCATTTCAAATGGGGGAGCAGAAAGGGAATTACTCTTTTTAAATTTTTATTATTTAGAAAGATCACTCAAAAATACTTAGTCATGCATGCAACCCAAAATGACCCCATTTGAAAGAGGAATATGCCACTAAACCCTACTGGGAAAGAAAATAAATCTTAAAGTCATGATTCTGTTACTGAGATAGTAATAAGATACTTAGAGGTATAATTTAAAAGAAAATAAATACAGAGAGACATGTCTTCTCATTAAGCATGATTATCCTACTGTGCAGATTTCTGTTATCTAACAGAAGACGTTGAAATATTTTTCTGCAAAAATTTTATCTTTATTTGGCTATCTGTGCCTTGCACTGTCTTCAGATACGGTGTAATTTTTCTTCATGAAATCAGGAAAAATGCAGAATACAAAAAAAATTCAGTGTGCCAACACAGAAAGCTTAGTTATTTACATACTGTATCCCATTTCTGAAGCCATATTAATGGCAGACGTTCACCACAGCAGTTCTAAACCCAACATTACTTTGGGTCAGGTTTCATGAACTCAAACATAAAATATAATACAGCCACAGCCGGCACCCGCGGCGAGGAGGGCTGCCCTCCCCTCCAGCACCAGACCAGTCCAGACCCTCCCGGGCAGTAACAAGGTAATTCTGAAACATGGAGGTTTTATTCCTTCGCTTAGAACCACCTTTCTAAAGACTTCTAGAGGTCTAAGTTTTTTTATTTTTAAGACAATTATCACCATAAGAACAGCACGCAGTACAGCAGCAACAGAAACAATTTCAATAAGAAGGTCTTTTAAGGACTCAACAGTCCTTTCTGCTCCAGCCATTTCCATTACACGAGGAACGCCACAGCACTGAAGCTACAACACCAAAGCCAAGGAGAGCCCCTTTCTGAAGTCCTCAGTACACAAATCTCTTCTTTTCACAGGATTTTTCCACCACTGAAATTCTGTTCTCCTTTCACATACTTCACGTGAATATTTACTTACCCCCTTCACTTCCATTTCCCCTTACGCCATCTCAAAAGTGGAGGGGACAAACAACTATTTTAGACATTATATAGCTCTATAAACAATATGTTTAATTATGTAAAGTTACAGCATATCAATGGATTCTAGATATAAATAAATACTAGACTTCTTTCCTTTTATTTAATTAATCTCATTAACCTCAAGAATTTTAATTAACTTTATTGAAATCAACACAGTCTGCTTATACGAACAGGATTGTTTTGAGAGCTACAATAAGAAACGAAACTCGGTTGCAAGTCTCTAGACTCATTAACAGTGCAAAAAATAATTAGCAATGTCTTGATTTTTTTATATTAGGGAAAACATCTGTGCTACTTATTTTCCTCATTTAGTAAGGCAAAGCAAAATTCAGAATATTTGTACTGCAGAATACATAATTTTGTCATGTCGGTATCACATTATAGAAGCTATATAAATCAACTGATCACACATATGGTTCTGCCTTATTACGGTGTAAATATAATGCAAACTCTATTTACTTTTTCTATTTTATTAGAGCATTGTTAATAATGTATTGATGAATGTTATATTCAGATGCACTTTATGTTTTCCTCACACCTGTCCTTCAGGAAAAATATTTGCAGAAAACGGCAAATTAGAATAACAGAGGAGCTACAGCAAAAAATCTAGACCACTAAAACCACGCATTTTGTTTGGATTTACACAGCAAATTAAAAACGGGCTAGCTGTTTATTTTTGTTACCTATTAGTATATCTTTCATAGTAATGCTGGAGTAGTAGCTGGAGAATTAGTCCTGAAATGAAATTATTTTCAAAGCTGAAGATTCCCTATGCTAGCTGAAAACGCCTTCATACGTCATGTATTGTAACTACAAATAATCACTAATAACCCTTCTTTAAATACCTTTTAGGTGTGACCTGGCCAGAACTGCTCTTCATGCAGAAGACTTTCCTTGTCTGTATGCCCACTCCACAAGTGGCTTCTCCACTCCAGTTAATGGTTGCATTGAGCGCAGTTACCAGCGCGTCTTCAGAGCAGGAACTCCAGGGAGAAGTTTCCCAGAAGAAATGCACACACGGGTGATCATTACAGGCACGGTGCTCCTGCAGGGCTCTGTCAGGAGGGCAGGCTTTTCCGCCTGGAAAGAGTCAAGAGAACACCATATTTTATCTTATGGCATGTGGCAAAAGGAAGAAATGGAAAAATAAATAAAAATGTTAGGTTTGCTTCATATCTTTTTTCCCCCCCATTAAAAAAAATAAATAAATAAAGCTTAAATAAAGCTGTTGACCTTTATGGCTACAATAACAACCTTCTAAAATATTGTTTCCCCATTAAACTAGCCTTGCATAAAATTGTATTAGAACATGTAATGGAAACAGAAATAGGCAAAGCATATTTCTGAGTTACCTAATTGATACTCCTACACACAGCCTAGTTGATTCCATTTAAACGCCAGTATCACTCAGCAAACATGCAATTAGGTTTAAAGACAAATTAAGCATTATTTTTATGTTCATTCTCCTTGCTAATTTCCCAAGGAGGAACATGTCTTTCTAATATTTGGACTCTATTCACGTGTTGCCTTAAAGAGCTGAGCTGTAGAGGGTGCTGAACCGTACTGATGGAGGAATGCATCAAATGATACCCACACCTGCAAATCGAGGGGGGGGAAACTTGAAAGATATGTTTTGAATATGAAGCCTTTACTTTTCTGAAGCAGCATCCTTCGAATTCGTGTCCAAAGATTACTGCACTTTGTCAGCAACTTGCAATAAATCCACAAAATACAGGATTTTGAACAGCCTCCCCAGAAGCTTTAACACTCCAGCCAGCAGTCTGAATTTATCCAATAAAAGCTACACGTGTTCGTAGCTCAAAAGCTAGAAGTAATGCAGTGAAATTGTAACAGTAAGCACTGTCATTTTAGGAAGAAAGAAGTAAAAATGACCAAAATCAAAACCATTCTCTTCCAGGAGGGAGAATCTGGCAACGTCTGACATGGCAAAAGTTCTACAGGTTTTGAAAGAACTGAAGTGTTGGGACCAGATACCACAAAGTTCAGAGCATCTTTACACCCTACTAAAATCAACAGAAGATGAAGGCATATTGCTCTTCGAAGGGATGCCTATCCTATCGCCTTGCAGGACTGAGCCTTCTCAGATAAGGTATGACCCCAAACAGCCACAACCAACAGCACTGAAAAAAGAGAGAGAGGGATAGAAATTTCTTAGCACACTGATTTGGATAATCATGTCACATTACCGTTCACCTTTTCATGAAATTGGACTGTTCCACATAGTGTTCAGTCTCAGACATGTTTAGTATGATGATGGAGTAGAAAATGATCCAGGTAACTTACTTTCCTGAAGATTTCGACTCGGCAGGAAAAATGCAGACCAGTTATTGCTCTTGTGCGTTTAAGCACATGTTAAAAAAAAAAAAAGTAGCAAGCAAATGGCAAAATGCCCGGTCCATTAGGAAAAAATAAAAATCAAAAGAAAAGATCTAACTCAAATTTTGAGTTTCCCAGGGAAAAATTAAGGGTTTTTTCCAAGAATACCGATGGTAAGGAAGCTCTCCTGAACAAGGGAGAGTAATAACGAGGCAGTTTTAACTCAAGAACATAAGAAATGCCACTTGGTCCATCCATCCTACCAGTGTGTCTGCAAAACTGAAAGCAGGAGATGCTGTTTAGCAAAAGCACAAGAGCCTGGCCACTTTCTGCAGTTCATTGACAACTTTTGTACGAGGCAAGCAGGACTGAACACCACTGCCTAGCCCTTTTAGTAGGCATTTACAGACCTTTTCTAGACCTGTTGTTCATCAGTTCCTCTAATCTGTTTTAAACCTGCTGAGACTGCCTGCCTCCACAATCTCCTCTTGTACCAAGTTTCAGAAGTTTGCCTTGTAAAGAATAAAACCTGATTTAAACCAAGCCCATCTAGTTTCATCAAGAGCCTCCTGGTTATCATATTCTGAGATCTGGTGAACAGCTTGGAGGAAAGGACCCAAGGGTTTGAACTGAAGTCAGCTTGTGGGATGGCATCCAGAAGTCCTCAGACAGTAGAGCCACAGCGAACATTGCGTCAGTCGATAAGAGGACAAATGATGTCTCACTTGAACTACCAGAGCTCTGTAGAACGACAAATGAATGTCAGACAAATGTCCTCTGTAGAGGACAAATGAAATGTCACTTGTCTACCAGAGCTCTGTAGAAGTTGGTGGCTCAGCTGTGAGCTGAGTATGAAAGTGTCAGAGAAAGCAGGTAACATAACATTGCCTTAGTATTGCGGTGATAATGGTATTAAACCCACTTCCACTCTCCACAAATTCAAATCAATAACTATTTATCTGTATGCAGATGTGTGACTCTGCATAGCAAACCATTATACTCATTGCTAAAGATGTACAGAAAAAGTTGGGGCGTTTGCTTTTAATAGTTAATTACTCCTTCCTGAGAAACTTAAAGTATTCAGTTCAAAGCTTGTCATTTTTAGTTTAGTGTGTTGCAGGTTGAGATGACTGAGCTTATGTACTTCCAGAATTCACTTCTTCAACACTTCACTTTCATAATTCCATTTTTATCTGTTATTTGCATTTCGCTACTTCCATGGAAAATATGAAGCCAACTGTATTTTTCATTTTAATTACTCTCTAGCTCATAGACTTTTTTAGTAGTAGTTATTATCATTCAATCGACAATTATGTAGCTGTTTTCATCCTGAAGGGTCCCAATTTTCTTTGCAAGTGTTTATAAGGACGTTTATGTAAACACAGACCATTCCACATACCATGAGTAAGGGTTTGCAAGATCAAATCCTTACATTGCCCCAGAAACAGTGGGTAGCTTTAATGGTAATTTACAAAACAGCACTTAACAGAGCTTGTCCTAGACTAAATTTGCATCTAAAAGTGTTTTGCTGCTGCATTAGCTGCACATAGTGCTGACAATAGTAGATATTTTTTGTTGTGTCAACAAGGCTTTAGTCTGTTCACATTTTATGAATTTTTATGCACTTGATGTGGTACCATTCAAATCCTGCGCGATAAACCAACACATAAATGAATTACTGTATGTGTAACTGTAGTTAGAAGACTATACTTCTAGTACGAATAGCTTCTGTAAATAATTGTATCACTGATGTTGATATGTAAAAATCCAGATACATGATGTGTCCATGAAGATCCAAAGAAAATTATATATATTCATCAAGAGCTATTTACTTACTCCAACAGAAAAACAAGCAGGTCAATACATTCTAGGTCTGCATTAATAAAATAAACAGGTCCTTTTCTACTTCCTCATTTTTCACAGCTCATTGTTCTTTTCTAAATCACTACTAATACCTTGCCATATAAAGACACTCACATGATGAGTTCGTGTCATGCAGCAATTTCATTAGTATATGACGTAGCTCTCCTGAAGTAAATTCACACCCAGACTGGCCCTCAATAGACAATAATTCATAGGCTGAAGTAAATAATTTTGAACTGGGACAGAATTTCTCTAAGTGACACATGCATTAACTGAAGCCCATAAAGATATTTTAGTCGCTAGGCATGAAGTACAGACCAGTATTATTCCTCATTGCTATAGTATTGGGATTAGCTCTGATCTAAACAGAGTTTGGCTGAGGAATGCAAGTCAACTCATTAAACGAACAAACAGCAATTAATCCAAAATGTTTACCACTCACCCTCGGCTGGAAGGGCCAAGATGGACCTACTCCTGCTTTGACTGCCCTCAGCATTTTTACTGGAGCATGAGTGGGAACACGGGGACCACGGGGACCACTCGCTGACAACACAGTCCGTTGCACAAGGGATTTCACAAGCCACAACCTCAGGACGGGGAAGCTCTGAGCAGAGGTGATGTGGTACTTCTTCACCTGGAGCAAACAAAACAAGACAGACATGGAGGAAGGTTCAAGTTGGTTCAATATCCACGGTCTGCATCAAACAGACTAACTTTATGTCAAACGTCTGCCTGCCCATGGAGGAATATACTACAAAAGAGCACGTCGTACGGCTTCAGGCTTGAAAGTGTAATACCTGAGCAACTGACTTAAGTGTTTCTTCAGAAAAGCAGAAAAGTTTCAAGTTTTGTGTGTGACGTCTTGGCTGCAGCCCACTTTATAAGGCAGGCAAGCACCAGGAATGAGATAATTCAAACAGTAAAAAGCTGTAATATCAATTAGCAACAATTTATGATAAGTGCCCTGTATTTTTCAGCAATCTCCACCTACAGAACCTATTTTCCACAACACAAATTGTCCAGGTCCCCACAGAAGACAATATTCTTCTTCCTGTAGGCCAGAGAAGTGTCCAATAGGTGTTTTGGTCATCCTCCTGCAACGTCACCGGAACTAACCATGCACCATTTCTGACTCAGCTTCTCACCCAAAAACTAGGAGATCCAAACTAATGAATCTGTTGGACCACCCCTATCCAAGGAAGAAATACTTTGTTGGGGACGAACCAAGGGACGTGAACCAAAGTATACCCCCTGATGAGAAGCATCTTTCCAAAACCCCTTTCAACAAGATGGTGGGACATTGGGGGTGCTGGGGAAAAACCTACCAATCAAAAGATCAGCTGGCAGAATGAGCAGCAAAACAAAGCATGCAAGAGGGATGTCGTGTGGAGTCCAACACATGGAACTATTGGTTTTAAAAAGCAAAAGAACATATAATTTGATTTTTAAAATAGCAAATGAAACATCCAGTAATTTCATTAATTGCATAGAATTCATGAAGACATCATAATTCATAAAAATTCATAAAACATAACTCTTTTGGCACTGAATTCCACATCATGTCTTACCAATACAATTCAAGTGATGAACAGACGTGACTGACTTTGTTACACTGTTTTCTTGCTTAGTGTTTCTAGACCCCCGTGAATTTTCAGCTACAAATCTGAAATTTCTGGAAGCTGAAATCTAGTTGTTTATAAACAACAAGCTCAAGCTGAACGTTACCTCCTCTTTTGCCCTTACAACAGTTACAAAGCTCTCCTTTGAGGTTTCTTTAATTATGAATTGAGGAAAAAACATAATGACTATCCAGGCTCAATTATACGTAGGAAAAAAAAATTAAAATTTATAGTGGCAACAATTGACTCTTTCACCTCGCGCTACAGGAACAGGTTCTGTAACAAGGCAGCCCAGGATGCAATTATAACTAGGAGGGTAGAAAACTCTGCAGCTTTTGCAAGGCAACACATGTGCGAGTGAGTAAATAAGAGAGGCAGGCTGCTAGCGAGAGTGCATAAAGCTGTCAATAGCATGGTGGTATTATCTGCAGTTGCATCCCTAAATGAAGACAGGCTCATCGCCCTCGAGGCACAAATAAAACTTTTCAAGCATATTATGAGAAGTAACGGAGAATCTAGCAGGCAATCAGACTGCAAGATATGTTTAAAAATACTTTATTTTTATACTCCCTTTCCCTTGCACTCGTCTACGCTCATCAGGAAAGGCTCGATATGCCCAGCCTTTGAACTACTGTTTGAAGTCTGCTGAACAAGAAAATGGAGACCAACACCCTCCCTACAGACAGCCCCCATCCTTCCATACTGAGTTTAGCACCCCTGCAAACCAAGCTTAATCCATCATTTGCTTCGACTAGCCCATTATCACCACTGCTGCTTTGGATGCTCGCATAACGCTGAGAACTACCTTTAGAGAAAAACAATGTAAAAACCCCAAATGGACCTCTAAGCCTTATTCCAGCTGTCTTCCTGAGTCATTTTAGCATCAAAATCCCTGCTAACATTTTGACAGCTTGTCTGTACGGCGGCAGATAACATGAGGGCATCCTGGGCAGGCATGATTTTAGGAGCCAATGGGACAGTAGCATCAAGAGATTATATGCTTTGGTGAAGTAGGGTAAAACATCTGTCCTCCTCTCCCATCACTGACACTCACAGGGAAGCACAGGAACAGTCAGTGACAGGCTTCTGAGTGAGAAGGGATGACACGGGACACTGGCCCTGCAAGCGTGCCCCGCCATCCATGCAAGAAGTTATCTTCACTATATGTGGACTTTATGGCAAGGGAGAGCCATGAAGATCACCAAATTCTGGCTTTAGCCCAATTTTTCCACCAATCAGACAGTGCCAGAGATGTAAGCATTAGAGAAAACCCTACGTGCTGAAACCCATGGGAGCCTTCCCACTGATTTAATCTGACTTTACAAAGTCCAAGCCACTCCACTCAGATGATGGCTCAAAACACTTGGGTCTCCTTTGGGGTGGCTTCCTCCACCCGTGAGCCCAGGTGCCACAGATTTTCCCTGTGGAGAAGGGAGGCAAAGGAGCAAAATGTGCTTTCCGCTTCTTCCCTCCGTGACTTCTTTTCACACTGGATTTACAGCAGGTGACAGCAACAGTAACGCTGCAAACAGAGGCTGCAATTCATGGCTCCTCAGCAAAGAAAGGAAGCTTTGAGTTTTGTTATAAAGAGTTTACCACCCGGTGCATGAAGGTACAATTCAACACTCACTTTGATTTACTTTATAGCTCTATTCGCTGTGTTCAGGTTTAATTACTGGCTTCTATTACTGCAGAAGGGAAACGTTCTTCTGTACCAGCCGCCTGGCAGAGAATTCTCAGAAAACTACCATATACTACAAAGAGAGGTAATAATCTTTCATTTTCCATGAAAAATACTAGTATGGGATACATCTGAAGTGTACTTTATGCATTGCCACAGATTTACAGGGAATATTAAATTCTCCAGAGCTTCCAAATTGTCCACCCAGTACCTTGAGTGTGTAATTCTTAGATATTCTGCATAATCTTTCTAGAGGAGGCTTTCTCTCTCTAAATAGGACTAATGCCTTTAAGCACCTAAATTATGCATATGAACATAATATGAACGCTCATCCAATATGTGTTTAGATCTCAGGACACAGCATCTGAAATCAGCCCTGGAGAGCAGCGGGGTGGGGGATCACAGCAGAAGGATGCCAAGCCTTGGTGAAAGCCAACTTCCCTTCAGGGAAAACAGAGTAAGGGACAGCGCTGACCATGACAGCTACAACTTTGGTCCCTGTTAGAATTTTTTAGATGAGAACGCATGACATTGCTCTGAAGTTCAACTCATCTCATCAGGGAAGTGATCATGCCCCTGTACTCGGCACTGGTGAGGCCGCACCTCGAATACTGTGTTCAGTTTTGGGCCCCTCAGTACAAGAAGGACACTGAGGTGCTGGAGCGTGTCCAGAGAAGGGCAACGAGGCTGGTGAAGGGTCTAGAGAACAAGTCTTATGAGGAGCGGCTGAGGGAACTGGGGCTGTTTAGTTTGGAGAAGAGGAGGCTGAGGGGAGACCTTATCGCTCTCTACAACTACCTGAAAGGAGGTTGTAGTGAGGTGGGTGTTGGACTCTTCTCCCAAGAAACTAGTGATAGGACGAGAGGAAATGGCCTCAAGTTGTGTCAGGGGAGGTTTAGATTGGACATCAGGAAGAATTTCTTTACCGAAAGAGTGGTTAGGCATTGGAACAGGCTGCCCAGAGAGGTGGTGGAGTCGTCAACCCTGGAGGCGTTCAAAAAAGGTGTAGACGTGGCACTCCAGGGCCTAGTTTAGGAGTCATGGTGGTGTTAGTTGATGGTTGGACTTGATGATCTTAGAGGTCTTTTCCAACCTTAATGATTCTATGATTCTATGATTCTGTGATTGTGATAACCAGGAATTAAACCCAGATGGCAATTCAGGGACCCAGTCTCTTCTGGTCAGAGCCTGGAGCAGCTCCTTCTTGATGGGAAACTGGTTCCTGTCTGCAACTTGCTGTGACATTGGCATAAACTGAGAGGATCGTTCATCCATTCATCAGTACACTGAGCTGTCCAAGGCAAAAGGACAGAAGGTGTTTTCAAAGAAAGAAAAAGAAAAAAAAATGTAAAAGTCCTAGGTTTTGTGGGGTCCTCTAGTTAGCTTGGACTAGCCCATGCAATCCAACCCACCCCGGAGGTTACTACCACTATCTTTGTTAGCTTTCTCCAGGTACAACTTGCTCATTTCATTTCCCCCCCCCGCCTCGATACTGTCCAAGTGCCCAGAATTAGTCTCAAAGAATTATGTTTACTCTGAAGAGTATTTTTTCTGCTGTAACACTAAACAGTACAAATCCACAGCTGGAGACCTGGTTAGGATAGTGACTGAGCAACTGAACAGTTTCATCTTAATGTTGAGGACACAACTAAGCAGGGCTCAGATTGGGGTGAAACTTGGGAAGTGTTTTCTATCCTTCGGGTAACCACAAACAACTACTGCTAAGACAACTGCACATGGAAAGCACCAGCTGTGAAACAGAACTTATACCTACATTTTACAAAGAGTTACAGCTATTAATTGATTTGTGCTAGTCATGACCAACACAGCACCTTGGAAATATTCCTTTTTCACTTATACACATCCACACTCACATACTAAGAAATATAACAGGGCTGTGAGTCAAGGGGAAATTATTTTTCCATATTGTGAAATGTTTTAAGGTTTCAAAGCTTTCAAATCTTTATAGTCCATATTAGGACAAAATCCAGATCTTTCAAAAAACATTTTTTAAAAAGAGGTGGGGGAGAGAGAGCAAGAGCGTAACTACGTGTGTGTGGTTGTTAGCCATCACCTGTGAGGCACAACACACAAGATCCAACCTCTGATCTACATCAGGTACAAGAACTGAACCGGCACCTCCAGCACCCCAGGAGCCACAGTGTTCCCTCTCACATGCTCCTTATTTCAAGTTTTAAGCACAGGTTTTGTTCTCAGCCTTGCTGAATGCATGCTTTCCTAAAAAAAGTTTTAGTTAAGAAAAACGTTACAGTTTTCTATAAAACTGTTTCATTGCAAGCATCCTGACCAACTTAAAAAAAAAAAGCATTAAACTGAGTGCTTTGTACTTGAATAGTATAGTGATTAAAGCTAAATACTCAAGATATATTCACCAGATAATATTTTCAATATAGGAAAGACTGAATCCATTTTCTTCCAAGGTCAGAGTGTAATAATTATGAAAGAGAAGACGAGCATGGCATTTTTGTAAATATATTTGCCAATACAGTTGATCATTACCTAATGGACTGGTCCCTAATTTGAATTTTTTAACAAGGTAACAGAGAAGCTACATGGAGAAGTACAATTCTGAGTGGAATCTTTGATTCACCTAAAAGCAAACTAAATTCTTCCCAACAAGGGTAACAAAACAAGGAATGACATAAAACCCTCCTTGAACTAAAGAGCTTCTTTTTTGCAGCAACTTAATTTTTTTCTTATTGTCTTTTCCATGCTAGAAGGAGAAGCCGCTCCCACGATCCTGAATAACACAACTCCATGGCCAGGCACTGAATCAACAAGAACATTTCATTCTGAATCAGCTCAATATTAAACTGCATCTGCCTACCTTACATAACACCTTGCAGAAATCACAGCTCTGGCACATTAGTCTCAGCCTTCCCAGCAACCTAGGTACTCATCCCCTATGACACTGCTTAATTACACCTGCCACAGGTGTCCTTTCTGGCTCAGGAAAAAGGTTCTACAGCATGGGGAATGGCCACTGGACAGGATACAACTAAAGCAGCAAAAATACAAATCCCATCAGGCAGCAGAAACTGAAAGATCAACTCAAAAACAAACCAAGTATCCTCATTTTGACATTCACCACTATACCATCTTCATTTTTTAAAAGGAAAATTTCAAAAATTACTTTGAAGATTTCAAGTTTGCACACGTGTGTGGAGCCTTCACCGACCTCCATGGTGGGGAAAGGCTCAAGACGAAGGAATTGCATTTCAGACGGTTCTGCATTGCTACCTAGAAGTTCAGAAAATTTATTTTTTGCACAAATGACTGCTGCAAAAATGCTGCATATTTAATGACAATTACTGGTTTGACATCAATATTTCTCCTTGTAGCATTTCAAATTATTCAGTGGAAATAATGAAGCTGTCATCTAAAATACTATACGTATCGTAAAATTTTATGTCCCACTTAAATCTCAGAAAAGAATGACAATAAACTTTGATTAAATACTTGCCTGTAACAGAATAAGATGTCAACAGAGAGTAGTAAATCTAGAAGAATTCCTATAGACTGTATGCCAGTTTGCTAACGGCAATTGCGTTCAGAGAAAGCTGTCTGCTGACAACATCTTGGCCTAGGCATCTCATCAGCTAACGACAACATTACATTTAAAAGCAATACCAATCAAACTACAACAATAGGGGAAATTTCTTATAACCATTTTGAACGTGTTCATCTCATCACAACATCACAGGGTTTTTTTCCATGTTGCACGACCAGCTTTAGAGATACCTTAAAGCATCCAGGGCTTGCCATGTTCGGTCGTCGCTGGGAGACCAAAGTCACACTTCACTGAAATCCCTGGCTCCTGGTTGACTTTTCTTAATGCCAGTCAACAGGTAAGAACATCGGAGAAGAGCAGTGTCAGTTTGTCAGAGGAAGCAGTGGCGTATGGAATAAATTTAATTGCAGTGGTCCATCACTATTATCAGAGCCCCATAGCGGAGAAGAGGAATGTAATATCAATGAAGACGAATGGAGATGAAGATCTATCATGAAAAAAGATGAAGCAGCAAAGAACAAGCCATTCACAATGGAAAAGAGGAAATAAATACAACCAGGATTATTCTCAGGAAAAAAAAAAAAAAGAATAGATGAGACAATCATTAAGGGTTTGAGTCAAAAGACTTAGTTCAAATGCAACTATGAAAAACAATGCACTAGATTAAGGAAGAAACATTTTTAACCACATAATGGACAATGAAGAAAAAGGGAGTAATAACTCAGGAGAAAAAGGAAAAAGGAAAGTAAAATGAAAACGTATGAAAAACAGACAGAGGGAATGAGAATAAATGTGCAAAAGAAACAGTATGTCTGGAAATATGTTACGAAAGCACCATAAAATCAGAAGTCTTGCCCAAATCCCTGCGTCACTGGCCACGATCCTGTCCCTTATCTATGTCCGAGTGATCATTACAGAGGTTACGAGAAAAAGATGATGACGAGTATGGAGAAAAAGTGGTATTTGTTTTTCTTTCCTACGCGCCCTCTACTGCAGTTGGGACTGTTTACCCACAACTATTTTTCCCTCTTTATGTAAATGCACTTAAGAAAATTGATTTGTGACTCTAAAGAAGCTCCAAGAAAGTGAGCACAGGGGTCGGCACATCAGCGAGCAGCTGCCAAACCTGCAGAGAACATCCCAGTACACCTCTGTGGAGTATTATACAGCAGCTACCAGTCTCTAGGTTAATACAAATAATACTGCTGCATGAGGTTACCTACTGTATTTCCTATCCCACACAGAAAGACAAGTAGTCATTTGAAGGAATTTGCTGCACATTCACCTGCTGGGCTTGGGCGTAAAAGCAGAATTAATTCCACCTTGTGGCTGTTTGCACAGCCCCTCCTGAATTAAGAGAAATTGCTCACGTGGCACCTGAAAGTAAACATGGGTTCGCTGTATTCCTGGAGAAGAGCACAGAAATTCAGGCAGCTGTTTGTAATAATTAACACAGCACAGCAATCTGAAAACCTAAAGTATAAGAACTAAACATAATCCATATTAGTGTTCTGGGGTTTTTTCCACTCTCTCTTTTTGCACTTTTTCCTTTTTTCTCCATTATGCCTCCTCATTGTAAATGAGGGAATCTACACAGGTGGGTTGATCAAGACTGATTGCAATTAAGATTTATTGTTGAAATTGGTGCTGTGGTATAATTGAAACAGGTGTCCCTCTATTTTCTTCTCTGTACTGCTTTGTTCCAAATGCTAATCAACACAAAATATTGTAGAAACCAATTATACAAATAAGTCAAATGTATTAAAATATTATAAAATATATGTATCTTTCCAAAACCTGAAGAAAAAAACCAATTATGAGTATACTTGTTTATTCCAATAGTGGATAGAGTCCACTTCAACTTATATATCTGTGCAGTGGGGCAGAACAATTCTAGTGGAGGAATTCAGGCATTTTAATTCAGAATAAAGAAGGCAGCACTTTATTCCCACTGCATCACAGCCATAAATTTCTAAACATTCCATTTTTGCAGACTTCAGGTGCCATCTTCACTCTCAAAACTCCGAAAAAAATTATAAGGGACATATTACTAAGGGCAAACTACAGTAAACGTGCTGTCAGACAGTAAGTGACCCCAAAAAGAAAAGTTGTGTGTGCATGCATGGAAAGGTGCCATGCTTTTATACCTACTGGTTTAATTATCATGATGTTTGTTCTGATTATGCTACTCTTAAGAATGACGTACCTTGTTGGCTCGCTCATAGCCATCAAGGCTATGACTGACTGTTATCCAAGTGATATTCCCAACATAAGTTAGCAATTTACCATATATTGGAAATAACAGATTCTTTTCCACTTCTAGCCCCGGAAATCGCCCCAAGAGTGAGTTTGTATTAACGTAAGACACTGAAAAATTCTGAACAATAGGGCAGCAGATGAGGTTTATCTAAGTTGGCGAAAGTCTTGTTTTCAGATACAGGGAATGCTAATGATAATAAATAATTGCAAATACCATCTGGACTCTTTGAAAAACATCTTTCTCCAAGTCTGCAATTGAATCTCTACAAAAAGAGGATCAATGCAAAAGAAAATGAAAACAGTGAATTAAAATTAGATTTATGCCAACTACTTAAAACTAAGTGCTCATTCAGAAGCAGTTAGCACAAAAATGTGTTCTAGTTCAGATGTGGAGTCTGGCCTAAACCCATAAAGCAACTCCGAGAGCTTCCACAGTCTATCAGGAAATGTTCAGAATTTGCAGGACCAAATACTAGGCTATTTTTATTTTTATTAATACTACTAACAGTAGTAGTTTCTTTTCCAATTTTGTCTCTAATTGATCCACAAAATTCAAAACAGAGTGGTATTAAGATGTCCTATTCGATAGCTTTTAAAAGATTGCAATAAAGAAGAAAAATCACCCAGTAACATAGATGATCATCAGTCAAGGGTCTAAATGAATGACCGAAATCTGTTCTTGACAAAAGCCATGCAAATTGCAAACCATGACCTTTGGTTATTGAGTAAAACCTTAGTCTACACACCAGTTTTGCCAAGTATCAACTATGCATCTAAACTGCATAAGACATTTTTCAGACGGGTTAAGTTACTTCTGGCTAATGTACCCCGACCTATGCTTGAACCATTTTTAGATAATAAAGTTGTGAATTTTAGAAAGAGTGTTTAATTTCCACTGTATTTTGCATAGATCATTTAGTACTTAAAATGGGGATAAATCAAATGTAGGAAACACAATATTAATAATATTTTCTGTGTGCTTCCACTTTGCCCATGAGGTGGAACTTTAATTACATCATTAATAACGATGCCTACATTTTCAGTCGGTAGCATCGTTCCTCTAGTGCCATTTAAAGTGCATTTGGTCTCTAAACTGCTCCACCCTCTGGAACAGGTTCACTGATTATATTGTAACAGCAGCCTCATCCTGCTTACAACTCAGCTACAATGGCATCAACAGAAGAATTTAAAGGCAGGAATTGCCTATTATGACCTAAAATGTGGAAGGTTTATTTAGAAACGTTTTCTGTTATTTTCTGGCTCCAGAAAGTTTACATAGATTTAAAGTNCAGAGCCCGAATTGTCTCAAAACCAAAAAACCTAAAAGCTGGCATCTGTGACTATACTTTTTACTGGGAAAAAAACCAAAAAGCATTGTTTCCAATGAGGGTTTCCAAGAGGAAATCTCTCCCAGTAAGCAGCGCAGGACCTTGTATTTGGGTAGTGTAATTGAAAGGTGATGAATGACACATCTACTAATGCATCAGAAAAAAATAATGTGTATCATTTTCTGTGTATCAGAAGCCTTGAGACACAACTTTGCCTGAAGCTTGCTCTCGATGTTATTGGTCCAGATATGGCAGCACGCTCCGCTTCCTTTTTTCTTGGCTGATGAAACTATTTCCCATGAAAACGTTCCCTCTTTCTCTAGGGCTTGGAGGGAGATGGATCCTGCCGCTTGAAAGTTTACAGAGCAAGATGAAGTATCCTCACAGCGTTGGCTGGCATTATCATCCCGACCTGGGAAATGGGGTGTTGCCAGCAGGGCAGCATCCACCAGAATAGGAACACCATGTCCCCAAAAGGTCTCTGCTCAGTGGGGTACGCTGACCCTCCACCACCGCCTCCTTTCAGAGTTCGAACATACGGATGGGTTTGGCCATGGCAGCTGAGTTCAGACTCTGGCACAACCTGAGCTGGACCGTTGTTATTAAACAGGACTCTTGACACCCTCACTTAAAAGCAAAATAAGGTGCATACTCACCTACAGCTTCCAGTTTTTTCCAAATTGAGTGGTGAAGCTAAAACATGAAGACTGTATTAAAAAGACTAAGAAAGGCCATTGCCCATGCTTTGGTAGTGTCCTTAGTGTACACCCTCTGCTCACAGAAAGACAAGAGAGGAAGATAACAGAGGACAAAGTAAGGGTTGGTAAGTGGAGAAAACACAGGAGAAGGAATTATCTTTTATATCAAAATTTCATCGAGCTGGGGCTTTCTCAGAGATGCTGAAGCCGGGACCATGTGCTGAGCTGGCAGTTCAGACAAATGTTTGCACAGTTCAGAGGCACCCAAGCCAGCAGGTGCCCTCCCATGCTGACCTACTCCTTATTTGCTCCAAAGCAGGAAAAAAAAGATGTATGAACCGTAAAGGGCCCGGATAGATACCGGATAGATACCAACCATTCCCTAACATGTTTTCCAGCTCCTGTTGGAGAACTACTATTTTAACTTTTCTAGTAGATTACGGGAAAACACAGAATCAGTAAATGAAATCAAATGAATGCCCCCCTCCCCCCCCTCCCCCCCCTTTTTAAACACCCTGAAGCGTCAAGGCTGTCAGGAGGCATTTGGACACAGTTTTCAAATATAAGAACTGAAACAGAAAAACTGGAGAATATCTGGATAAAATTTGGTTTTCTACCACTAAATTTCTTTGTGTGAAAAAAGCAATAACCTCTCTGCAACTTAGAAAATATTTCTGTTCTGATTATTCAGCTATTAAAATGGGAAAGTGTCATTTTATGACAATTGCTTTCGGCAGGAGATATTTTACACTTATATTCTCAAGGAATATGCACATAAGGAAGAACAATATTAAAACCTTCAGCGTTAATCTGTATTTTCAAAGCTAAGCACATTTTGACAAACTTTCTAATAGACACTGTTCAAAATTCATAACATATATGAGCATGATTACATTACTCTAATTTATTTTTTCTCCTCTCATGCGCAGCAATAAAATTTTACCTTTGAACTTAAATTTATTACAACTTTTACTCTACGGAGGGCATGCAGGCACAGAAATATAATAAAGCTTTGCTAATTCCATACATTATTGAAATCCTAACACTGCAAATGGTATCTTACTGTCTTCATGCATACTTAAAATTTCAATTCAAAACCCATTTCATTAAAAGGGCTGGTTAAGCAACAGCGTATGCTTATTTTAAGTTTGTGGATTAATGTAGCAGAATTATATTTTATATATTTGAAAAAAAGTAGGTAATACTAGTGTTTGTTTAGGTCTTGTAAGCAAAACCTTGATAGATGCTAAATAATTGAGTGCTCCATCCATCAGACTCCTAAGCACTATAAAGTTGTAGAGAAGGAAAGTGCTGGAGAATAACCTTTGCTTACCCACAGGCTGCTCTAAATTGGGTCTAATTCCAGCGGTAAAAATCCCGTTGACTTCACCAAACTGGGAAGCGTACAGCTACGCAGGAACAGCTTCAAACTAAACGAAGCACAAACAAGTGAGAGCACAGAAGGAATTTAGACCATGAAGATCGGGGGTCATCGTGTAACACTAATAACACCTGGTCAACGAAAACATCACAATGACATACAAGACAAATTTTGGGCATCTCTTAACTTGGTTGATATACCACTAAATGATACGGCAACACAAGTCAGGAAGGGAGCGGCTCACGCAACCAAATACATGACAAAGTGCAAAAGTTGACTCAAACTGCAAGTATAATATTGGCACAACCTCCTTTCTCTTCCCAAAGGTCACTTCACACATTAGCTCCAGCTTCATTGATTAGCAGCCGAGATAACGGCCGCTCACACGCACCTCAGAGTCATTGGGAAAAAAGACAAGGGGATGACTTTCTGCGTACGATGTCCTCATCACATTTCTGGTAATTGTTCAATCATAGATAAAGTGCAAATAGGGAAAAAGCAGCAGAACAGACTACTCTGAAAATGTAACAGAAACAACTTAACAACCTTTACATTTGGCACTGAGGCATCAAAAATGATAGCTATTATTACTGCTGTAATTACATGGCTGGGACTCAGAAGAATTCCATTTTGCTTCCCTGGAAACACAGCCACGTGATACTTGATGGCTCCTAAACCCGTAGGAACAGATCTCCTCACCATGGCCAGCTTGCAGAACGCCCACAGGACCAGACACCCGAACACTTGACAACACACTGCCAGAAATAGTCCAAACAGGGCTCCCAAACCCATAGGGTCCACCACCCCCATCCTCCCGGAGGCAGACTGTGCCAGCTTGACTTCCACAGGCATCGATACGATCACACCAGGGGAGTTTTGAAAACTCAACAGCCAGGACCTCTGTCAGCCCCTGACTTGGGCTTCTCTAATCACAAACCTCTGAGGTGCACCAACATCGTGATACTTCCAGAGCACTACTCTGTTCCCACCACATCTATGTCCCTACACAGGCTCACAGGCCACCACTGAGGACTAAGCCTGAGACTTTCATATCTAAACCCTTGTCAAGTGAACTACAGTAAAAATCCTCTGCCTGCGAGTCAGCAGTGGTCAGATACATCCTCCTGAGCCAGCGGCAAGAGAGAAATGCAAGGGAATAAATACCTTGAGCCAAGTAAGCTTTTTGAGCACAGAATACCAGACGAGGCTGGGGAAACACGTGAGGGCCATATTTTAACTCCAGCACACAGATGTAAACAAGTTGCCGTGCTGGAGGATTTCCCAGTTTAGTAGGACTCAGTAGATGATGCCAAGCTCTCACAGGTTCAGTTGATCAAATTTAGGCTACTGAGCTGTTCTGTGCCACAGCAAGCCCAGGCGGGACAAGGCAAAAACTCATCTTCGCGGGACCTCCCAGCAACAAGCAGCAAGGCAGAGAGCAGTTTACCATAGCAAACTATGATGTCTCCTACATTAAGGTGAACTTTCAAGATCAGCTATCCCAGCTGCAGAGACAGAATTGAACAAAACCCCTCAGAAATCTGGTTTCGACCACGTTTGGTTTAGGGAGGAATACTCACTTTCTTTGAAACTAGGTAAGCAGAGCAAGATTTTTACCTGCTGTCAAGCAGTTAGTTGAAATGTATTCCACTACAGACTTTAAAGTCACCTCACTGGCAATATAACCTCCCAACATATTGAAAACCAGCAGAAGTGTTGAATTAATGCATATATGCTAACAAGCACTCCTACAGCCATGAATGTTTAATCTAGTTTTTCACTAGCTGACACTGTACCCCATGGCTGCTACGCGGTTTTGAAGCCTTAAGACAGGGCAAGAACTAGAGGGAAAACGCTGCAAAGCGGGGAACCACAGAAAAGCAGTCAGAGGGAAAAGTCTCTGGAGAAAGCCCGGAGCACAACACTATCACAGCAAAAGAGGCAAGGCAGATAACGTTAACGTCTGGACTGGGATGGAGGAGGGAGAGAGGGGAGTTAACATGAGCACTGGGGAAGCCTGTCTCTATATTCAGTAATCGTGGGGCTACATTTCGATGATGTGTAGAATACTTCCCAGCAATATATGATGTTACCGCTTATGTGCTGTGTATACAAAGAGATGCAAACAAAATGAGTTTTCAGAGTGTGTGTAATACTGGCTGACTGCACAGGATAAGTTATTACGTACCAACCGACTGCTGGAAAAAGGAACTTTTACACACCTTTGGGGTCTTACCCATATATCTTAATGTTCTGGACCATGACAAATGATCGGATAACAACTCTTACTCCCCTTGTCATCATCCATCTTCTTAGGAGGCTTATTTCTTCAAATCCTGATGATGAACCTCTGTAGTCACTTATCTGAGCAGCAAAAATTTATTGCCTTTACTAGAAAATGAAATTCTCCTCCAGGAGAACTGGAATGGACACAAAAGGGCAAATTTCCACCCTGGAGCACACGGATGCATTTTTTTTTTTTCTCTTTAGTGGGAACTATATACATTTATCCCATGTCAGAATTTGGACCAAAGGCTATCTCCTATGTTAATAAGAATGGCTAATTTCCAATTAAATAAGCTTACAGATCATAGAGATGCCCTAATGAGAAAAAAAGATGAGGCCCCATACCAATCCTGCTTTCACTGCACAGATTTAAGAGGGCTGCCAAAGCAGAGTCTCCAAAATACTTACTAATTACATTGGACTGCCTCCAGCCGCTGTCACTGGCAGGCAACGGGCAAAGTTTGCAACGAACCAACCCACCAAGAGTTCAAAGACGATATTATTTTGGGAAAGCCTTAAAGGAGTCAAGAGAACTGTGGAACAAAGTACCACAGGGCTCATTTGGACAGAAAATACTGCCATAGTCTGTGGACTTCATGAGCAGCTGTATAAAAATACTCTGGCACAGCTGGGAGCAGCCCCCAAAGTGGTAAGATGCAAAAGTGCAGACTAGCACCAACTCCACGGCATTCGTGATGGACTTAAACACATGCTATCTCCAGCAGTTACTGGAACCTGTAGTAGAGACTGGAGCATAAGAAGACGAAAAGCTGTAGGGCAGAAGTCTATAAACTCAGCTGAAAGAATTCAAAAGTGCCCTCTCTTTTTTTGTGTTCAGTGGCAAGGGTGGTTGTTCCCAACCCAGGGACAGCCCGAATTAACACCAAAGGACGACTGAGGGATCCAAAAGTACATCCCGCTTTTTGTCCAAGAACTAGCAAATCTGTGCAAGTCACATGTGACCTTCAGAAGGAGTACTAAGAACAGTCTTTCCAAACTTGATATCAAGTTGCACAGTTAGCCATTAATTAGCTTGGAGTTAAAAACCTCCATTCCAGCTCCACAGTACAAGAATGGTTGGAAGAACTGCAGGTGCCCAGAGTGACACCATAAATATTGATCACAGTGCTCATTCCACTTCGCTAGCCACGAAGCGGGCAATGGTCCTCAAGGGAGAGGAAAAGGCAGATCCAATTTTAATCAAACCGCCGTACTAAAATGCAAACCTCGTGGAATATTATTTTAATTATTGCTCTTTACTCATGCCAATTGCAGCCTATAAAAAAAGAGATGTTTCTGGACAGAGAGCCAAAACCTTCAGCTGCCAGGAAGGTGCACCTACGCTACGTGAAGCAGCCCTACGTAACGATACCCAAGTGAGCTCTGCAACCAGCAAAAGCAGTTTTCCAGCCCAGCACCTCACCCTGGGCTCGTTAGAACCACAGTTCATTAACCAGCCAAAACTTCGTGCTACCGCAGCTATAGTATTTCTGAGATACAAACTGGTCTCTGGCAACGAAGGGGCCGTACAGACTTATTAGCTTATTCAGACCAACCTACATAGTACAGCACATAAATCCTAAACCATTTAACCTTCAAAATATGTGTCTGGGAATACTGCCAGTGAATATTTGAAAAGGATTACAGGAAATGTATTAGTTGTCACTGAAAATGAAAGTATGGATTTCAATCGAAACTCTATATAAAGGGGAGTTTTGCCCCCAAAATCCGTTAGTCTAGCAGCCATGCTGAACGAAGGAAAAATTGTACAGCTAGCTCAGATGACGCAGGGCAAGATGATATATTTTAAAAGCTACATTTTTATCTACTGAAATAAAACATTTTTTTTTTTATTTTTCTACTTTAATCGGAATATAACCTCATTAAATGACAGTGTGTGAAAAGAACATATAAACTAGAAAGAAAATACAAAAACTTTCTGAATAAATTAATGTTTATTGCTTTTAAACTTTGATATTCTGGTCTTTACTACTTAAATGCAGTTTAAATGTATTACTTGCCACGGCCTTTACGTTAAACTCAGTAAGTCTGCAATTTGCGATAAAATTCCTTATCTCTCTTTCTGAACCTACGCAAAGATCCAAGGTTAATTTGCAGATAATATTACCTCATGAAATAATTATCTTAGTCTACAGTACTTAAAATAGCTAAATTCAAAAAAGATATTTTTAAAAATGAAGCTGTCACAGCTGCAAGATGGAGGCTGCTCCCCCCGGCACACATCCCCATAGCGGTGGGATCTTCAGTGGGGTGCAGAGCCTGGGTACCCCAAGCCCGGAGCAGCTGCCCGCGTGTCCTGCTCAGCCGGGGAGTCAGGACGGGGATGCTCCATGCCGATGCACGTGCCCAGGGCACAGACCTCCCTGCAGTGGGGAGGCAAGGGGACCCGGCCCCATGCAACCTCACCCTCCAAGCCCCCAAACGCCAACAGCAAGGGAGCCTGCCTTCCTCTTCACAACCCCAGCACTTACTGAAGAATGACTCTCTTGAGCCATTCTTTCTCATCCTGCTAATTTTTCCAAACATCCTCCTATTAAACTATACAAATATATTCATTTAGTAAACATCCCATTAACCAGGTCAGCATACAGTATTCACAACTTATTACAGAGCAGCACCAAATCAGTCACAGAAGCAATTATGCAATTGTAGAGCAGACAACTCACTTTAATCTTAATATGGGGCTGGGGATGTACATGCCAATGTTCATTCACATGACTCATTCGTTTCCAAGTATTGTATACCATTTGTTTCACCCTCACTTACACAGCACTCTCATGTATTTTGATTTGTAAGCTTTGTGGGCTGTCAGAAAAGACGAGCTCAGTGCTTCACCCTTCACGTAAGGGATTTTGTTACTGAATTTAAGGGTCTAAGCTTCTGTCACCCAGGTGGGGGAAGAAGCTGGGCTAGATATTCAGATTCAAGACCTAAATATGTGGTTAGCTCACACACACACAAAAAGAGAGATCATCCTTCCAGAACTATTTAAAAGAGGTGCTTGTAGAGAAGAGAAATCAGAGCTAGGATTATGGGATGCTATAGTTACAACAGGGGAAAAAAGAAGTGGCTTTTAAAATTACGGCTTTATTTGAAGGCATTCATTTATTTAAGCGCCTTGGGTTGCCATATGATATTAACAAACAAGAATATCCTCTGTCAACCACATGCAGTACCACAGACATTTTGAAGACCTCAATAAATAATGTATTAGAAAACCTAGCCTAGTCTGAATTAATGCAGACTCCTATAATATAAATGAACAGCAGTAGTGGAATTATTTTCCTGGGATTTAAGTCGTATATAGCATTAAATGTAAAGGCCTTAAGATACGTATTGATAGGCAAGAAACTGCTATCTTTAGATCTATGCATGCCCAGGGAGCACTCTGCTAAATTTACATTCTCAGAGAGTTTCTAAGAGAGCTACCAAATCAGTCAGCTTTATTTGTAAACACCATGAAAAAGAACAAAACACTCTCTTGGCCCTTGTCTCCTTTGACACAGCACTAAGCTTACAACAAAACAGTGCTGACTTTGTATTAAACTTGGGAAATCTGCTGAAGCCGTGGGGGGAGATTCTTGCTATGTTAAATTTAATGGGAATTTTGCAGCTGGTAACAAAAAATCGAATTTGAACTTACGGGATCATCTTGGTTTCTACAATGTACTACGGGCAGCCAAGACCCATCTCCCCCCTACTTCAAGCATGGACGGAGCCATTTCTACAGAACTGCCCAACAGTCTATGATGAAGTTCACGAGGACTTCCCAGTCCTGCTGGGTCATCACATTTTCACCACAAAAAAGACTTGGTATCTTACATGACATGCACATTTGCCAGTAACGAATGGAAACAACGCCCAAATCAGGGACAGACTTAGGTGCAGTGCCGCAGGAGATGTGGAAAGGGAGCATAGGTGGACCTCATGCCACCTGGAAGTGACTTTGTCCCTCCAGCAAAGCGCCCTGGGTTCATCCAGTCCCAGTGAACTCCCTGCTCGCTTCCTAGGGGCAGATAAATATTCTCACTTCTCCCAGAAAAGTCACTTTTCAAACTACACCCGTCTCCCACTGGACGTAGTGCCTGAATCCCCACGGACACCACTAGCCACAGGACCAAGGCAGGAGCTAACTTTGTGTGATTGTTCTTCCCTCCTCAGTGATATGAAAGGAAAAAGCACTGCCTTCTGCTTGCATGGCTGCTGAGCCAGTCCACATGGATGTGTTGACTCATTCGTCTGGCTTTTTTCTCTTTCTGGGCTCGGTAACTCCTGGGTCAATGTGAGGGTTCATTGGTAGCAACACCATCAGGCTACCGATGGCAAAATATAGGCCACAGCTCCCGAAAAGGCACTAAACAAATTTGTGCTTACAGTCCAGTTCCCACATCTCCATCGGAATTTTTAAATAATGCATCTGTTTGAAGAACCATAATAAAACGATACACTAAAATCATACAGTATGGGAAGACCAGGCTTCAAAATTGGAAAATGCACCCCAACAATACAGGATGATTCAGTTTCTAAAGAAACTCCATCTCATATATACGTTCTCTTCAAAAGCTTTGCTCTGCCATTTGCAAACTGCCTAAAGATAAAAACTGAACAGGCTGTTTATTTAAAAAGGAACTATGAAATATCTTATCCTGTTACTTGTTTAACTCTTCTAAACAAAGGCAGTACCTAATTTGAGACAATTACAGACGTGCTTCATACAGACAGAAAGAAAAACACCAAACAATGGAATTTTAAATTATTCTCTATCTCCTCAAAGAGCTATTCTTTCTCAGTTCACTAATTCACATTCGTTCCAGTGCTTCACAAAAGCTGCCTTTTATTAAATATGAGATTCAATTCACAGATAAACAAATATGATAATGTAATCTACACTTAAAATAATAGCTTGGCTTCAAAGTTTTGGGGGAATTAGGAGTTTTCCGTTTTCATGGCCGTTCTTAGCATTATTTCTTGCCGCAACTTCAGAGCTCAAGTCCTGCAATCGAGGTCCACCGAACTCGTGTTTCCACACAAGCCAGGATCTGTGTGAGGATCGAATCCCATCCCACAGAGAGCACTGAATTCAGTGGGAAGTCTGCCAACAGGAGGATATTAAAGAGCATTTAGGGGCTGCATCCCGTGTCCGTTTTCCCTCCCCTGCAATTTCTCTACCATTTCATCAAATGTTCTTCTCTTTCCATTACGACCACCTGACTAATCACAGATTGCTGCCTAATGAAGAGTACTGGCATTACAATACTTAATTAGAATTAAGAGGAAGATTTACTTTAAAACCTGACAGACCAATATGCTCCAGAGCCAATCTCGGCAGTGCAGAACTAGCCCAAAATTTCCGTGTCCTGAATTCTTAATTAAAAGTTTGTCAAAACTTCTTATTTTAAGGGGGGAGCCTTCCCCTCCAGCATCCATTAACCTTAAAACAAGTGACTAAATTGTTTTCAATCAGCTCTACTTCATAAACAGCTTGATAAAAAGAAACTCAAAGAAAGTGCAACACTTATCTTTAATTTCCACTCAACAGCCTTCACGACAACTGTACAAAGGTGGCTCTCACAATCATTCCTGTCCAGCACACAACGTGCAGCACCGAAGGAATTTCAGCTACAGAAAAAGCCTTCTGTAGGGCCACCCAGCAGGAAAGGATTAAATTACACAAAAAAAGCCCTTCTTTTTTCCTCCGCTAAAAGGGCTGTGGTCAGAGATCAATGTGAGAAGCCGTCTATTGAAGTTAGACTCAAATTATTCCCTTATATAAACCTCAGGCGAAACTTCCTGCTGACCCCCCCAGCACGGCACACAACCAGACCTCGGGTGCAGCTCCCTCACTTTGTCTGAGGAAGAGTGAGCACAGAAGACCTCATGGCTGCAGGCTGCTCCCAGCCTTTTCTTCTACCCTGACTTCTCCGCATCTCTCCTCTCCCCTCCCCGCACCCCAAACCCTCCTGCAGACTGAGATGGAGAGAAGCTTCCAGCCCCACACGCCGCTGGCTGTTATAGATATTCACCACCAGGTCTCAGTCTCCCGTCTGCAGAATCAGGTTTAGTTTATTTCTTTTACTGTTACCTGATGACAATAAATTCCTAGAATTTGAATGATACTACTTCGTGCAGAACTTAATGGGCTTATTTTGAAACATTTTTTTGTTTCATGGGTTATATCGTATGAGTCAGATTCCAGCCCACTAAACCTCACATACAGAATGCAATAAAATACAGCTGGTCATTTTTTTACCCTAATGATCTTCTGTTTGATTTAAAGCCTTTATACTGTTTTGACCATTTCTCTTGGAAAAAAAGTCTTGGCTAAAATAATTTCAAACCGAGAATTGGGCAATTTTCTCTCTATTAAGAATTTGAAAAATATCAAATGCATTAAAAACTGTTTTCTGGCTTGTTTTAGCCTGGCATCCTAAGGAAATCAGGATATGCCATCGTGCTGTTTATCCATCTGCTGAACACCAGAAAAATTTGAAATGGTTTATTAATGTAAACGAAATTTGACAGAGGGGTTGGTCCCTTAAAGATTCAAATGCCTGCTTGAGCTACCAGCTGAGTGGTGGAGAAAGCCACAAACCACTGCCACCACTAAGGGAAAGTTATCCTTCTGCCGTGTTTGCTGGCTGGATACTGGTCAAACACCAGTGCCCAGAAGAGGACAAATGCTACAAGTATGTAGAACGTGAAGCTTTCATAGAACCATAGAATCATAGAACCATTAAGGTTGGAAAAGACCTCTAAGATCATCAAGTCCAACCATCAACTAACACCACCATGACTCCTAAACTAGGCCCTGGAGTGCCACGTCTACACCTTTTTTGAACGCCTCCAGGGTTGACGACTCCACCACCTCTCTGGGCAGCCTGTTCCAATGCCTAACCACTCTTTCGGTAAAGAAATTCTTCCTGATGTCCAATCTAAACCTCCCCTGACGCAACTTGAGGCCATTCCCTCTCGTCCTATCACTAGTTTCTTGGGAGAAGAGCTCCCTACATGTTTTTTTTTTTTTTTTTTTCTTTTAAAGTATTTTGTGAACATCTCTGCAAACCATCAGCTGTCTCTTCAATATGAAGAGTTCAGAAGGGCCACTTAAATGAAAGGCTCATGCCTGCACAACCCATGCTGGGCTTTCTTGCAATGTAGCTACAGGATCCTTCAGAAAAGTTGTGTGAATGGTGTCACATACATATGCTGGAATATCTGGTTAAAGAGAAATGGCTTCAGGACAGTATTAATGCAAAAAGCTTTGAATTCTTGTATCTCACAGGGATATTATATGGATAGGAAGCCCAAGGATGTTTTGAGGTTGCAACTGTGTAAAGAGGCTCTAAAAGCACCATGTCAAAACCAGGTGAAAATACCACTGATGTGAACGCCATGAATAGCCACTGGTTATTTTCAGAGAGCCCCTTTATATGTATCAAAATCGACAAGAGTGGGACTAAAGCATAAAATGCCTTAGAGACTCTGCTTGGGATGAGGAGGATAAAAAGATGTCATAAAGCATCCCCATTTCTTATGTTCCTCAAGATTGTGTGCCCAGTGCTGTGTGCTTGAGAGACTTAATACAAACGTTACCAAATCATATACAAGGAGTGAGGAAAATATCTAGATATGTTAAACACTTCCTTCACTAGTAGAAAAGCAGTGAAACCCTTAACCACTTTTGGAACCCGTTTAATCCCAAAAACCAAAGCCCTTACAGATGAGATTCACCCTCACTGTCACATCTTCTATCTGCTCCTCCTGGTAACTTCAGCCACCTTTGGGTCACGGATCCAGAATCCTGTCCTTAATACCACTTTTCAAATCAATCCTTCTAGCCTCCTTCATCTTCCATCCACATGATTTTAGAACTTGTCACCTACCTACTACCTACCTCTCAAATACAGTTCAAGAAGGATCCTATTTTGCTCACGTCTCCCGTTTTTTGAATCAGTGTTCCCTAAGAAATACAGTAACTCTCTAAAAAGAATATGACCTCAACATGTACGTGAAGTTATACTTAGTTTAAAGAAAACAGCCAAACAGGTATTTTATGCTGCATGCTCCATTTCACTGAGAAACCAGGAATTGCTATTGGCACTTATATTGGCACTTTTTCTCGTTTCTTCCTGAAACAATCCGGGATTTTTGTCTACAATATATCGTGAGGGGCAAAACCAAATAAATCTACTTAAAGATTTCTTTTCCAGACTTAAAAAATTAACTATAAATACTTTCATTGTTATAAAATACGATACAGGAACCTCATTTCAGTCTCATAATTAGATTAGAAATATTAGAAAGCATCAAACTCCGTAAAGATCCCCTAGACATTAAAAAACAGTTTATAAATAAATAGTTAAAAAGGATACATTTGCACTGGCCTAGTATACAAATATTAATCCTTCTATACAGTTTCTTCAAACCTCTTGCACCAATGCAGCAGACCTACAGGTCACTCCCACACCATGTTCTTTAGCTAACCTTTATCACAAACTCAGATCAACTTATGTCAAACCTATTCCATAACATTTAAAACATAAAGGGCAATACAGATCTTGCCATAATAAGTGATGTTTACATTTTTCTTTACATTATAATTCCCATTTCTGAAAGGGCTACCTTGAACCTTTGTTCCCAACCTACAGGTGGTTGAAGCTCAGATTCATTTAAAAAAAAAAAAAAAAAAAAAATCAGCATCTGCTGCTCCCTCTCACTAATGCAAGTGGGAGCTGGATCTTTGAAAATCCATCCCCTCTCTGCTGAAACAGCCATAGGGAAGAAATAGCCTTTGCCCTCACCATTTTAACACTGCTCTGAAGTCTTGAAAAACATCTTTTGGAGACGTTGGGTTCCATAAAGGAGCACTAGGTACTGAGAAGAATCGTGGTTTTGCATAGAAATTCGTTTGAGAGCATTCTGCACCAACCGCAAGCTCACACTTAGCTCAGCTGGCACAGAAAAAATATTTTCACAGGTAGCTGTAATACCTTATATTGACAAGTATAGGGAGGATGAAAGCTGGCTATATCCCTAATCAGCTCCACTGCTATCTCTCTCTGCCAACTACACAGAGCTAACATCACCACTGGATACCGATTATAGCTGCCTTCTGGATGACTGACACAAATCACACGACCAGCATTTGAAAAAGCACAGCCACAGTTCAGCTGGAAATCATGCAACATATCTGCATTCAAAGACAAAGAAAATTAATCGAAGTACGTTTGAGTTTATCCTCTAGATTCAAGCTCACAACCTTCCAGCTTTCCAGCATTAGATATTTCACCCTGTATTTTAGCACAATATGCCTGACTCTAAGACAGGTATTTACGCAAATGCAGCTACTACAAGAATTGCTTATAGACTTTTGAGTCTCTATCTTCCTTGGCTTGTGGGCCATGTGTTTGCTATGATCCTGAATGAATTAAAACTGTTAAAGTGTGCCTAAGCAAAGCAAGCCCTTACTTTTCAGGAACTTACCCTAAAATTAACCTAACGTTCATCTTCTGTTTCTTTTGCAGACATCAATTTCAGTAGAGGATGCAAAGACAGTAAATTCACTTGAAGTCATGATGGTGTCTGTCCTCAAATTGTCAGTGCACCAGTCCTACAGCAGGTCACAATCTGCATTTTGTCTTTCTAAATGTTGCCAGTAGGAGACGTCAAATATTTGGCATGGTACCAGCTGCTGCGAGGTAAGGCTTGATGGAGGTAACTACATCCACTCCACCTGGCTCTTAAACAGCCAGTCTGCTCAAAGAGCCCATCAATCTTCATGACTACAAAAAAAAAAATGGGTCTCAAATCTATTGAACAAACCACACACCGTTCTTCAGGATTCCTGAAACACTCATATACTCATCAGCCTTGCTACTACACTGCAATATGCTCCTTTCACCACGGCTGCAAAATGAGAAGTACGGATCCTATCTAATTGCTAGAAGGCTCTGCACGTTGCCTTTTAGGATTTTTGTTTCTAACAGTCAGGAAAACACACCGGTTTGGGATCAACAGCTCCAATGACAGGGTATAGTGGGCTATGCTAACGAACTAAGAGGAATGAGCAATATGGTGCAGAAGGCTGAGCCCCACGACAGTAATTGAACCTGCAGGCTTAGAAGAGCTCGAACCTGTTTAATTTCATTGATAGTATGTGCAAGTGTGTCAAGCAAGTGGGTAATTTTACCATTCCCTACAAAACAATTCCAAATCTTACAGCTGTAAAGTTGTCTCACTTCCATTTTGCATTTACATGAATAGTCCATAACGTACATGTATTAATCACACCCTCCTCAGGCAAAACTCCCACTGGGAGTTCTGTCCTGCTAATGCTGACAGCACACAAATCGGACCATAGCAGTACCTAAGTCTGTCTTTTTGAACCTCAATGATTTAAGAAGCCGAGACAAAACAGTTTCTAATCCATCGACCAAGCTATTTAACCTTCAGCTATACATCGTTCTCTCATTTACTGTGTATCACTAGAAGCGCGCTCTCCACCCGCCCCCCTCAGTAAGCCAAAGCCCTCACGGGTACGCTCCACGTACAGGCAGATCTGGGAAAAAGCATCACTGAAGAAAAATTGATTTTTGTTACTCCATGTTTTAAGGTCAAAGACAGGTGCATTTCCACGTTAACTTGAAAACAAGTATTTTAATTTTAAAAACAAAACTGCTTCTTTTAGTTGCTAAAAGTTTCAGTTTCTAAAATGAAGAATGATGACAATCTAAGCTTATGCTGCTCTTACAGGAGAAACAAAATCTAGATGTACCATTAGACAAGGTGTATTGTCACTGGACACAATGCATCAATGGAGATTTAAGGTCTTATTCTAATATGTCAGAAAGAACTTCTTTAAAACTGACTTTCAGTAAATTGAACACAGTAAATCTTTTCTCCGAGAAATTAAAGAGACTCTGCAAATTCATTCTACTTCATTAATCCATTACAAGGTGAAAAATCAAGAATTCTCCCCAGGTAAGAAGTTGGCTTTGCTGACACTTACGTTAAAACAAAACTTCTCAGAAAGCTGCTACCTTCATGCCCTCAACCACGAATAAAACCAGACATCATCTCTCCTTGCAGCTCCTTCCTTCTGGGGGATTCAAGCAGAGCCGTTGGGGATGCTCCTGCCTCTCGTGACGCTGTGCACCGAGCGGAGCACACATCGCAAGCTGCCTCTGCAGACAACCGTTCTTAGGGACCACAGGACCCGTTGTGATTGAACTGGAAGTACAGACAGGTAACTGAGCACACCATTATTAATATTCTACTCCCAAAGAGTCTTCAGCTTCCATAAGTGCAGAGCTTCACTGTCAAGCTCTGGCAGAACATAATATTGGATCTTAAAATAACACTGCTTTGATTACCTTACTTCCCTTTACTCTTCGCTTGAATTCCAACAGGATTTCAGTGTCTGCTCTGTCAATAGAGCTGTGTGAATAACGGATTTCTGTTTGGGCACTGAACCAAAAAAAAAAAATAATAAAAAAAGGAAAAGCAAGAAAAAACTCTGTAACTGTTTTAATTAGACTGAAGAGAGATTGGGGGAGGATTAAGGAAAAAAGTAATTTCAGGATAAGGCAAAATGTTTGTTTAATCTAAAAGGAATATTTTGCTTTTATATTAACACCCTCTTTCCCTCTTTTAAAAATGTGTTGATTTTTTGATTTTTTAATTTTGTTTCAGACTTGGTCTAGTTCATTTACCAAAAAAGCAAACATTAAACATTTAATCTAACCAAAAAAAAAAGCGCTGAAAGAAAACATTTTGACTCTCTGAAATATTGCTCTCCAAATTGTTCTACAAATAAACCGGTCAAGTGGAACAGAAATTTGGAAGTAGATGTATTTCACCCCAAACATGTACTTTTCCAGTGAACTTATTAACACTTAAAATCAAAATCCCTCTCGTCTTCTTGGCAAGTGCCACGTTCTAGATACTGACTGCCTAGAACCAAAGAGATCACATAGAAAAATAAAACAAAACTGTCATGCTGAAATGACTCTTACCAGTACTGCCAGAACAGCAGCAGAAATAGTATAAACGTTTTCTGCTAGAAAGCAAAAGGAGCAACAGACCAAAAAGTTTGATGAACACCCTTATTTTGTGGGTTTCTTCTATTCACCCTCCCCTGCAAATATGCCCTGGGTTGGTTTGTTGGGTTTTTGGTTTGGTTTTTTTTGGTTTTGTTTTTTTTANAAAAAAGGAAAAAGGAAAACATAGGTTTCATGATCCAGCATAACAATGCTGAAGTGAGGACAATTGATTTTTTTACTCCCAAAAAACGTATGTTCCTGACTGCTCTTTGCTGCCACTCATGCAGCCCCGTGTCCGGCAGTGCTGAGGCTTAATGAGCCCAGGCTCAGGTGACGGGTGCTGCCCCCCCGGCTTGGATAACTCCTGCAGCTTGAAGCCAGCAGCTTATTCCACTGAGAATACTTAAAGAAAACATCTTGCCACCATAACAGCTACGGCAGTAGGACTGCAGCATGTTCTATTTCTAAGCTATCATCTTGGCAGATTGTCTGTAGCAGAGTGGTTTGCCCCGTACAGCCAGGAGTCCCAGGACCTGCCAGATATTATTCATTTATCAGATACGGCTGGGAAGGGCACACAGAAACCTCCAAAGTGCCTGGGAGCACCTAGGTGAGGCAGAAGCTGCTGAAGAAGGTGGCTTTGTGACAGGTCCCAGGAACAGTCATTCGGGTGCTACAGGAGAAGAGCGACAGCAATGTTCTGGGCACCTCTGGACTCTGCTCCTCTGCATTCCGCACTTGTATCTCCCTATCACTGCGTGAACAGAGCATGAATAAGGAACCAATAGATTATGTGGCACAGTTATAAATACCGTCCTCAGAAAGGAAGACAACTCCACAATTTAACTCCCACAAAACAAAGAAACCCTGACACCCAGGCTGACAGTACAGAAAGGCAAATACTCAGCAGCTTTTGAGCTGTGATTAGATTTGTTAACTAGGAGTAGAGTAAAACCACCAGAATCCAGCAAAATCACATTACCTTTGCATTAAACCTTGTAGCTGATCTGATAATTTCTGATTAAAACAATGAAGCCTTTGGGTATAAATTATTTCATATTTTTTATTATTTAGACACTATGCTGGTTCACTATCACAGAGAAATCGTCTTCGTTACTAATAGTTCTTCTGGTAGGAATCGGAACAAGCAGAAGCAAATTAATAAATGATGACATGGGAATTACAACAAAATAGACTGACGACTTGAGGGTATGATTCTGAATAATAGCATTTTACAATTTATTCAAGAGCATTGCTAATAGGTGGGATCTAGTTTACAGTACTGTCAGAAACATTTATAAAACGCTTGGAAAATGAGTTGTTACTTTTATGAGTCATACTTGTTATTTCATGAATTTATTGTTGTAGTTCCTTTTACATATGTTCTCAGGTTGTACTCCTCACCAGAATAACTGCTCTGTTCACAAGCCACATGACTATAACGTGCATTTCTGAAAACCACAGTTTGGTTCAATGTTTGTCTTGTTTCAATCTATTTTTCTGTTATTAATACAGCCTAAAATAGATATGAAAAATAACAACAAAAAGGGTGCCCAAATTCCTCCATCAGACCGAACCCAACAACATTTATATGTTAAATCCAGTTGTGTTTCTTAGCATCTAAATCAAAAGACTGGGAAACTCCCATGTGAAGGCACACCAACTCCTGTTTGGACTGAACTTTTACCTGCTGACCCTGTGCCAAGCCCTGCAGTCTAATGTTATCTGCAGTCTTCTGCACACTACTACAGCGTTGAATTCCCTATGTCTCACCATACTCAAAGTGCTGGTACCCATCACAAAGACATAAGAAGCAGAGCACACAAAAGATGATTTTGGTCATTGTCTTCAAAAAATGAAATGCAATACATTTTGGCTACTGTCCAATTGCATTTTAAAATGAGAAAGTTTTGACCGTGTTCATGGTTTTGTGTCTACTGAGCAGCAACATTTAAGGAGAGCAAGTGAACTGGGAAGTTTTCAGAGAGTTATTTTCATCTGGTCAATGCACAGTAATGTTTGTCAGTTGTAATCAAGACTGCCCAAATTCAAATGACAAATACTTGCAACTATCTGATCAAGAATACACTACAAACAGGAGATTATTCAATTCCTTGTTGAACAGCCTAAAACAACGACTCTGAGAAAAATCACAAATAATTCTTGGGTTGTCTGTGAATACGAAAAAAAGAGTCATCAAATAAATTCTTTGATCTGAATTATAGATCCATGTACCCAATGGAACAGTTACATAATCCAATTTTTAATATCATGATCCATTTTCCTGTACTGTTCTTTTGGCTTCACAGAATTCCCCAAAAGTATCCATTGTCCTTCACCAGCTAAATAAAATACACTTTGCTGAAACATTTTGTTTGGAAGAAGCATGCAATATAAGTCTTTTCCCATTCTACGCATTACTTCATTGCATTTCTACACATTATTTAATTTCATTTGATTTATTACACTACTGTCTTCTGATGCTACAGAAGAGGCGCACTCGAGGGACGCGGACCAGGCACTAGGAGTTTCTCGCAAGCATTGTATGCATGTTCAATAACTTAATAACAGAGATTAGAGACGCTACTAGGTGGGAGCAGACAGACACCTAACAATGACAAAGTAATGACTTGATTACGATCTTTTCATTCCTCCTCATCTATGCCAACACCTGCAAATCACAAATTACAGACTCCAGCTACTCCATGAAAGAATGCTGTAGATAGGATGTGCCCTACGGAGGCCCCTTCATTAAGGACCCCCTACATTAACCTATTTAAGAAACAAAAAGTCATTTCTGTACCTCTAGACCGAGTGGAAGTAAGAGAGCTACATCACTGAAATTCATACAAGCCCTTACAAAGAGATATTGCTTTGACAGGGAAGTCTTCCGAGAAACCCTGCAAACCAGAGTTAGACCCACGTGTGACTCACTCCTGAGTTGTTCAAGCTCCAGCTCAGGCCAGCAGCAGTTTGTTACCTGGGTCAGTCTCACAAAATCTTCTCACCAGAAAGGATGGCTTTTTAAAATGGGAAGAAAGGACACTACAAGGGGCTCCAAAGGTGAGGTTTCAGTTGGAGAAAGAGGTTAGTTAGCCACTGCTCCCTGCTCACCTCCCAGACAGGTTCCTCCCAACCCTCTCTCACGGCACGGGCTGGCACCACAAGTGTGCAAGAGACGTGGCACGGGAGAAAGACATTGGGGTGACCAGAAGTGCGACAGAGAAGGGCTAATGCCTTGTTAACTTCACCCACTGTCTATCAACATATATCAGAGACAAAGAGGCACCTCCAAGCTCCACCTGGCTGGAGGGAAGTTCAGGCCAACGGGATCCCACAGGCTCTACCGGCAGCCGCAAAGTCCTCTTCCATGGGAGGGAGGGCTGAAAAACACAGCCAGTTCCCTTCTGCTGCAGCCAATGTAATTAAAGCTCATTTTTGGCAAGGGAAAAAACAGTCTCCTCATTTTCACGAGGAGGTCTCTGGGCTGTGGAGAGCAGTATGCAACAGCCCAGCATTACACAGCAGAGCACGGGCTAGCGAGGGACACAGGTTCAGCCACGCTATGGATGGAAGGAGGGGAGAAGATGGGCAAGGGCAAGAAGCTGTGATGCCAAGCTCTTCTGCAGTATGGGTGACACAAAGGGGCCTGACAGATCAGCTACTTCTAACTTCTAAAGAGAAGTGAACTAACACACTGCAGCAAGAGGAGAGCGTCATGCCAAGAAGTCTGGCATTTATATGAAAATGAAGAGGTCTTGCAGGCAGGGATACACAGAACACCCAAAGTACCCTGATCAACATATCCCAGGCCCAAAGGAACTGTTGTTGTTAATGTTGTTAAGACGATGATACATTGGATTTTGTCATTTACCGGGGTCCAAAAAAATGTAATTTTTTTATCCCTTTAGGCATTCAGTGGGAATACTGAGCAACAATGCCAGGCATGGATGACAGAATGACTGGATAAAAGACTGGATTTTAGGATATGGAGCTGAATTCTACAGAAGATGCTTAAGTAAATGAAAATACCAGCACATAATGCAGCTACCCTAAATGCTTTCAGCACAGCAGTTACTTGCACAGAATTTTGAACTGTCTAATGCTATGCATTACTATGGGCCTTATGCTATTTTATCTGTAACTGGTAAGTCTCACAGCTTCACACGCCTCCCTGCTGGCTTCCCACTACCAACTGACCAACTATTCCAGGCAAAACACCTTATGCAACTCTGCCGCTTACTCCAGCTTTTATCCAAGAAAATACACCACTTACTGCAATGGGAATCTAGTTAAAAGAACATTACAGAAGGAAAAAAGGTTACAGACAGAGCAACTAATATTACTGGATTGACAGAAGAAGAAATAAATTGACTTTTTTTCTTCAACTTTGAGTTTAAGGACTCTGCCAGTCCTATCCTATGAGATCAGAAATTCAGAAAAGTTTAAAACTAGTATTAACCAGTGCTTCTCATCTGCCCAGTGATCCGGATGTTTCCTTGTGAAACCTTCTCAATTAGAACTGGACAACAATCACGTCTAATGACGACATTTGCCTCGGGGTGATGGGGCGGGAAGAATGTCCCAACTTTTTTTTTTTTTTTTTTTAACTAGAACATGCACAGAGTAATTGAAGTGGAAAAGGGTACTGAGAGACTTCCAATACCTTGTTGAACATTAAGTGAAGAAGAGACCCTTCAAAGGCATGGTTTCTTAAGGATCATAGCCACAGAGAACAGTTTGATCAGAGATCAATGAGCATCTGCCATCTTACATGCTTTCCTTCCGAGCCGCAAGTTGAAGCATAAAAATGGATGTTGGCACAGTTTTAACAGTGTGAAGTACACGGTGCTCCTTAGCGATACAGGACTCCATCTGCACACATCACTGCAGGACCGGACCTACAGTTATGACCACACATTGGAAGAGACCATTCAAGTCCAAATTCAGAGACAGCTCTCTGCTCTCCAGTATATTCTAGCTATGCCATTTTATAACAGTTGAAGATTTCTTTTTCCCCCATTTTCACAAACTTACAAGAAAATCACATATATTTTTAATGCATTTCAGGAGGATCTGTGCTCTTCAGACAAAGCAGCCATCATTTTCTTCTGTCAGATTCTAATGCCTCGTAAATGACACACTATTTTTAACCACTTGCCAATTAACCCTTCTTGTTATCATTGACTTGAAATGGTTTCCTGTGATCAGTCTGAGCACCATGTAAAAGAAGAATTCTCCATTTCAGATATAATATCAGGCTCTGAAGTTCCACAATTTTGCCACTTTTGAGATGATAGCACAGTCTCACTGTGACTAAGGACTGCAAAATCGTGCTCCATGTAATTGAATCCAAAGGTCTGACAACACTGACCTTATCAAGAAATGAAACTTTTGGCTGAGGTTCAAACCATGCACGAGAAATAAGCTCTTGCTGGTTGTTTGTAAACGTCATATAAAAATGTACTTATTCATTATTAACAACTTGTAAGCTGAACGCACTGCAGGTCTCAAACTGCTGCCAAGTAAAGTATTACTTAGT
Source organism: Fregata magnificens (assembly GCA_013389945.1). NCBI lineage: Eukaryota > Metazoa > Chordata > Aves > Suliformes > Fregatidae > Fregata > Fregata magnificens. Next base: position 372,763 of record WAAD01016056.1, read on the forward strand.
ACGATCATTTCATTTGCATCTAATTCTTGTATTAATTTTGGCAGCGCAACCGAGCATCCCTTCTCATGATTGTAAGAGGGTTATCGTAACGAGATAAACATTCAGACCACACGCTAAAAGTGAGGACAGGAGAAATGCTAGGGGCCAGATTAATTTTGTGATCGTCCATAGTGCTGCTGGCCTCAGTGACAGCCCTAATTCAGTACAAGATGTGCAAAAAAAAGGGTTCTAGGGAGAACGAGGCCATTGGAATCCCACTTTTGTCGTGATAAGGCCAGCAGTGACAACACACGACCTGTACTGGTGAGCCATCTCCTTTAGGATAAAATAGAATAGAAGGCTCCAAGGAAAATCCCACGTAATACCGGCACTAGGCTTTCGTGAGCATCACAGTCAACTCAAAAGTCTGAAAGTTTCACAAAAATTCAGTAAGGAGCTATTGTAAGTAATTGCAATTGCTCTGCAGCCGAATGCCATTTTGGAACGAGGCACGAAAAAACACGGGGCTTTTAAGACGATACCATTACACACCTTTCTTGTTCTTGCATACCGCTTTCAGCAGGCGGTTTCCAGGTCCACATTTTCCATGGTGAGTGACACATATTCCTTCTGAAACGATCCACTCGTAACACACCGGGTCTTCACAAAGAATAGATTCAATTAAATGCGGACAACCTGCCAGGGTGCCTACCGGATCCACGATCACTTGCCTTTGTCTCATTCTAAAGCCTGGATGAAGAGAAACTGAATTAGCTGGACAACAGCAAAAAAATATTTATACCAATAATCTAGTAGCAAGAGGACTATGCAGGGCATCTGGAACTGGGGGATATAAAGACAAAGAAGAGCACAACACTTACAAACTGAGTTGATTGGGAGGGCACTTGGCTATATGTGCCCACAGTCCGGGCATGCAAAATCTAATAGCGTGTAAAGAATTCCAACAACCCACACTTTTCACATTTCTTTTTCCCTTTCATCAACATTAGATAGAAATACACATGTCCAAATATAGGAATTTGCCACTGATGCATATATTAATGTAATAACAACATTAAGATAAAAAGAGAGAAACAGTTAAGGAATTGAAGGTATAAAGGACATCCATATTCTGCCTGGGAATCCACTAATGAAAAGACTTGTTTTGAGATACAGCAGAGCACTTTACTAAGAAATTAGTATTCTGCTTTATGAAGGTGTAAAGATTTCTGATACATAATGCATATCAGACCTCTTTGAAATGACATCCTATTAAATTGGAAGATTCAAATGTAAAGTGGAAGAAAAAGGTTACAGAAATAATGAAAGAATTGATTACATAATCTACCTCCTTCTGAATAAAACCAAAAATCCTGTTGCTATATAAAATGCAGAACTAATACGCAAGTATCTTTCAGCATGTTTTGTTATGCAAATGGCACAGAATTCTAAGAAAGGCAGGAAAAAATACATGGTGGTCTTTCCTACAGCAGTCTCCGACAAGGGGCAAATATACAGCATTAGCGGAGGCCACATGGAAATGCCCTGGCCAGGAAACAGAAAAGAAAATGAAAAATAAAACATTCCAGAGAATATAACAGACCGAACTTCCACTCTTCTCAAACCAGCAAAAAGAAATCATTCAAAACAATTTAAAAATGAAATGGTTTTGCAAATCTTTATATTTAACCATACATTTTTTATTATTTCTTTTTTTCATGTGAAAAATTCTGACCAGCTCCAATCACTTCAAAAACTTATGCTGTTTTCAGAAAAATGTAATTTCCAAACAATAACATTCATTCCCTGGCGTGAACTCCAACAGTCACCTTTTCAACTTAGAGTCTTAGGAAAGGCTCTGCAATGAATCTCAAAGTGTTGCAGCAACAAACATGTACGCTAGTCAATTAAGATCCAGGGGGATTCAATTATATTTGCATACTCTTCTTCCAGGAATTTAAACCAAACCAATGAGAACAACCTCTCGGGTCAGCCTAACTCCGAGATGGCACCGCTGTGGGATACGCCTCAGTCCTGACACCTTCCAACCTCACCCAAGCATCGCCCTCAAATCCAGGCATGCAGCAGGACTTCCGAGGGGGATCAGGGAGGGACAGCCTGGCACTACGGAGGTCTGCAGCTGCTATCCCAAGAAATCCTTCTTTCCTACAAGTTCAGTGCAGGATACAAGGATCTGAATCAGGCTACAAATCTTATCTTTTTTTTTTTCTTCTCCCAAGAATAACTGCAAAAAGCTTTTAAAGGTCATATTCCACTCCTGTACGCACACCTAAGAGCTTCACCCTATGTTAGATTAATCTTAAAAAAAAAAAAAAAAATACATTAAGCTCCCAACATAGAATTGACACCACTGCTTTTGCAATCTTATCATAATATTCCATTACTCGCTTTAGATCGCCCAATGCTGCAAGCGATATATAAGAGCAGCCATTACCTCTTCTGCCCTGGCGGTCCTGGCAGTTCTCGTGAAGGCAGGGGCCCCACACCGACCAGGCAGACACCACGCACTCGGACGGGCACGGCAGGTTGCACAGCTGGGAGGTGGAGGGAGCAGGACCCAGGCATAGCTTCCCATCAACTGGTCTAGTAACTAAGAGGAAAAAAAAGAAAGGAAAAAAGAAAAGCAGGGCTGTAACTTTGCCCCGACCAACACACAGAGCTCCGAAGTTTACTGCTGGCCTTAGCTTTCCCGAATGCACCAAAACCCAGTACTTTTTTAGGGTCTTATCTCCCAGAGCAAAAAGTTCAGCAAGGCACGTAAAGTTTTATCTAAACCATCCATATTCAGCAGGCCAATTAAGACTACGCTTAATGGTAAACAGCTGCTTTAATAATAAATTCAGTGCTGATTTTCTACAATGCTGGAGCAACAAACTGGAATCTAACCCCCCACATTTATGGCCAAGGAGACCTCTTTACACCGTGCTGAAGAGAAAGACGTGCAAGAAGGAAATCCAAAAAGCTCATGCTGCAGTTGGGAGCTAGGCAGAGGCAGGTGACCAAAGCCTGAGCACGGAGGAATCTCCCCACACCCATCCCCTTCAGGGGCGCTGCCACCTCTAGATTACCAATGCAGGATCCAGACCTTCGAATTTTCTTGATCTACTTTCAATTAAATTGAGCAGAGCTCTCGGTTTCTTCTACACATATGTGTGCAGAAAGCATCTTGCCTGCCTGGGACGTGAGACGTTCACCTGAATTGCCTGCACCCAAGGCAGGCATGGATCTCCAAACCTCTTCATCTACAAGATGAGCTGACCTCAAACTCTGCCACAGTACCAGTTTTGTTGATACTGACAATAAATTTGGACAGCTGATTCCCTTTGTATTTTCATTTATCATTAGAGATTTCTAGTTTCAATTAACTTCTCTTGCCTTTTTATTCGGGGCAGAAGGAGGAAGGAAAAGAAGGGGAAAGACTCTTAAATCTATCTTCTGAGTCATTACATGATACTGCATTTTAATTACATCATGGGCTGAATTTGGCTGTCTCTTTAGATAAATCAATATCAAAGCCGTCTTTCAAAAGGCAAAGGCTTGTTTGAGTTTACTCTGCCATGGTATTACCAAGACTTCATTAATTTTTATAGCTACTGAGTTTGCTTTATCCTCATTTTTATTTGTAATGTCTGTTTTTCTTTGCTTTCATGCATGGAATTGACTTGAAAGGGGTTTATAAAAATATGCCCAATATACGAGTAACCTTTTCTTTTTCTGATATTTTACCATTTTCTTTAAAATGAATCATTTGAAGAAAAACACAACTTTTTTTTTTTTTAAACACAAGACTTCAGTGCTCAAAATCCCAATAAATTTTGATTTGCACATCCTGAAGCTGAGACTTAAGACCAATATCAGTGCTTACGATTCCAGCTCATCAGAATAACAGGATTAAACAACAGATGTGATTTAATTCTAAGCTGAAAGATAATATGTTAGTAAAAAAAGACCATTTTCTGAATGATTTCTGAGACACTGTAAGGCCTTTGAAATGCTCATTTAGAGATTACAAAAAGGTGGCATAAATCCAATTCACCTGAACGCTAACATAAACAGAACTTTTCTAGAGACCTTGCAAGTGAAGTGACAGACAGAATGAGATAAATATTAGAGTTTTGAGGTTAAGACTATTTTTTTACCAAGAAGTCTCACGCATGGCTTAACCTGCCTTTCAGCATCAAGCATTGCAAAACTATATCATTTTTGGAGAGTTCACCTGAAGAAATGAAAGGAAAGAAATTTGAGTGCCCATGGTCAACCCAAGGAATAAAGTCCAGTCCTATTCTGCTCTAACTCAAGACGTTGTCGTTAGCAATGGCTCTTTTCCCCTCAATGATTTTTAGATTGTTTCTATATTGCAGTTTAACTATCTAAATGTGGAAGTCTCTAGATAAAGCAGGCTGGCTCTCCTGCCTTGAAAACTAACCAGCTACAACCAGTGGCGCCAAGGGTATTTTAAATTGACTTTGGATAAACAAAAAACAAGAAAAATTGATTACAAAAAGATAAAGGGGCAGGTTTTTGTTGGTAGGCTGAACCTACCAGCTATCCCAGACTCATGGAATACTCCTTCCTATTTTGGAGGAAAGCCCTGCCTTCCTCTCCCTGCCAACCACTTTCCTGCTCCTCTTCCTCCGTCAGGCTGACGCCCTATTTAATTCTAGCACTGGAAACTCTTTTCCCAGGACCAACAGCCTATTTGTCTTTAGAATAAGACTGCTTGTTTACCCACTTCCTTAAGTAATTCTCTATATTCTGTAAAATGTAAATCAGAAAATACACAGACTATTCTAATCAAATACCTAAATATATTCCAGGTCTGTGCCAGTTTATACTCACTCTACACTGACTACAATCCTCCAGTGAAAGTCTTCAGGAATAAGACAAGAACAAAAAGAAACAAGCTGCATTAATAAATGCATATACAATAGCACCCTTTTCCAAAACCAGGCGGGTATGAAGAGCCGCATTTTCCAGCACGATAGCCAGGGTGACTGGATGGACCTGCAGCGTCCTCTATAAAAGAGTTTCATCCCTTCTTCAGCCATTTGATTGACAACTCTGATTTCCATCAGCTGACTTCCATCAGTATTATTTAAAAACATGATGTGATTTCCTATTGCTATTTTTTCATACTCTAATAAATACCTTTTTTGTTGTTGTTGTTATGAACTACAAGGTGGGGTTTTTCTGTGAATCTTTTACATGCCAAAATTCTCACACACTCCAGCCTCCAAAAAGGTGCAGATAGCCTGGCTGGGGATGCCCTGTTCAGGAAAAAAACCTCACATTATGCCTATGATAAATGAACACAGCTACTAGGACTGTCTTTATGTACCACACAGCCTTCTGATTTTGCTCAATAATTGACTTCGTAACGGCCTTTTCCTACATTCATATAGAAAAAGTGCTTTTTCTGTAATTGTTTTCCTTGGAAAAATATCAGGCACTTTTTGGGGTGAAGGGGAACGGCAGAAGCCGGGGAAGAGAAGAGTGAGAGGGGGAGGCAATATCTCTGATTCAAGTAGCAGCTTATTTATTACGCTTGTTTGTACCTTTTAAAATCCTGTGTTCTTCCCAATCTATAGAGCTAACTTGAAAAAGCAATCAAGTACTAATCTGGGAGCCTCTGAAACATTGCACATTTCTATAGCTGTTATATTGGATCTATCCCTTATAAATGCGACTACAGCTGTTCCCAGCACCACTGTCTGCCTCAAGTTTGAATTTTACTATTTGCTGTTATTTTCAGGTTATTGCTACCAGCAGGAGATAATAAATTGGGTTCTAAAGTATCTTGTTTCCCTATATATTTTTACCGAGGTAGTGATTTGGAGGAAGAGTGGAAGAGGAAATCAGCTCTGATATGATTATTTCCATAATGTAATTTTAAGCCAATAAATAAATTATCTGTGAATATAGTCATACAGACACATACTTGCAGGCATACATACCGACGCTACGTTAAAAAGCGTTCATGGCCAGACAGAGAGAGAAATGTATAGGGCGGCATTTTGGTTGCAGTGATTCCTTTCAAATTTAGTTTTTCAACTCCTCAGGAGGTAAACAGCACGTTTTTTCCTTGACCTTAACTTCATTTCCCTTTTAACAATGAAAAAACAAGTATTTCTGATATTAACACCTAAATGAGACTTTTCTAAATATCACTAACATATCTGGAATACAAGTAAAGAAATATCAGGTGCAGCCATATTTTAGCCAATATTCAATTCTCAAGGCAATAAATCCAGATGTTCACTGTATCTTTTGGCAAAACTAAGCCAAATTAATGATTGCCAGGGTACAAGAAAGGGATGACATATCTTTGTAAAAGTTCTTACTGCCTTTGCCAGGACTTATAAACCAAAGACACTTGGATCAATACGAAGGGAAATTATTTGAGAAAATCACAAAGGAATGAGTTGTGTTATAAAGACATCTACATGTGTATAACATAATAGGGATAAACCAGCACAACGTTTGTAAGTAATTTCTCTAACCTGAAAGAAAGACTTGCTTTTATAGCAAAACTGAAAGATTAGACAAAGTGGTGAATGTCATTTAACTAGCCTGGAAACGGCGCCAACCCTAGTCCAGCGCATCCCTCCATTAAAAAGCCTAATGCACCCCATGCCTGATGGAAAGGGTGCCTTTATGGTTTTAAGAAGAATCAATTAGTTTTGAAGCCACAAGGCACAAAGTTGAAGTCCTATTTTCAATTAAAATCTACTTAATAGACAAGAAACAAAGTATGAATAGAAGGCTAATCACAGCATGAAAGAGGGTTAATAGCGGATTGCCAAGAGCAACAACGGTTTTAATGTATTTCAGAACAATAAAGATCCTCGCAATTTTATTGAAGTGATACAGACTATTAGCACTCCATGGAATAAAAAGTTTCCCCGTGCCCGTATCCTCTGCTGTACAACAGGATCCTGATCCCAACCAAGATATTGTGTTGTTTCACTACAGCAGAATTTGTAGAGATTATCAAAAGAAACCACAGATCTGGCAAAATTCAGAGTGAACATGAGGTTTCCCACCAGCAGTCACACGACTGAGCAGACCAGAGGTGACAAGTCATTAAGAATGTCCAGGAAAAACAGCGGAGGCAACAGGGGTGCTGGGATGCCAGTGAAGGCAATGACCGGGAGGAAAAAGGGATTCTCCAGGATGTTTGAGCCTTGTTGGCTGTTATCCGGAAAAGGCCACCAGATGCTGGAAATCACTGGGACAGACCGCCAGAGAGGGTGAGAGAAGCCACAAGGAAAACAGGGAAGAAAATCCAAAGGTGGGGATATACTTCGTGAAAGCCTCGTAAGAGCGTGAACTTTGCCCATCGCTAGGTTTAGCGCCCATTCAACAGGAAGGAGCACCAAGGAGCAGAAATCTGTTCTGTGAATGCCACGTCATTGCAGGACTCCTGGTACCACAAGAAAAGCACCACTATGGATGCGTCTGTGATACTGGGACGTGGTACAGGTGGCCCAAAGCTAAGCTAGTGACACGCTAAGCTAGCCACTCATGGCATGGCCGTGCCAGCTCGGGTCCTGAAAGCAGCAGAGCCGCTCCACGCAGAGCTGGCCCAAGTTCACAAGATTGATTTCTCTCGAATGTCTCCTGTTCCAGGACCAGCCCAGCCACCGTTGGCTTCGTTATCTCTCCCCCAGTGTCCCAATGTGTGGTGTAGCCTCGTACATACAAGTCCTTTGATTTTTTCATCTGACTCAACGTTATTGTTTGAACATGATGCAGCTCCGCATCCTCATAAAAACAACGGGACAAAATTACTCAGAACAAACCATCACTGTTTTGAATAAAATTAATCCAGTTTCAGTGGCAGGAAATAATGACAAAAATACAAATGCAATTAAAATCTTAACTTTCAAAGATAAAACCCCAAACTAAAACCTAGTATCTCATGTGAACTGACCGGGCAGCATATTATTTGCTACATACCAAAGCCAGCTATACAAATAAAAGTATCTATAAAGGGATAAATATTTCATGGTCATATCAGAGAGTTTGTTGACCAAAAAAGGCATATTCTTTATAAGGCACCTTTTAAAAGGCGCACTTCTTTCACTGTCAAAGTCTTTTTATACATTATTCTCTTCATTTTACTTTAATTAGTTTCTAGACATGAAAGAACTGAAAATATTACACCCCTAAAAGACATTAGGGAAAATGTTTTTTTCCCTAACGGATTCAAACTAAAATTTTTGAAATACACATTTAAACACTGCTGTCAAGCACCGCAACGATCTGAATAAAATCATTTCCTCTCTTGCTTCTGAAGGGTTTCCCCCGAAGAAGCCAGCTGTTACATATTTATTTTTCCATTATGTGAGTTGTATCTCGTAAATTCTGCTCAGCATTTGGTGAGCTTACAGATCAATAACTCGGCATCCCAGCAATATAAATCTGATGCAGACTTGCCTGAATATATTTTACACTTCAGAGGTGTATTTCTCATCTTTTCAAGCCAGTTCAGTCATTCCAATGATAAATAACTAGTTTGGGATGAGAGGGATCCTTAGGGGGGGGTTCTTCCACCTGAGAACACGGTTTCTGTGATTCAGGTCAACTAAGCCCCAGGCTGGATGCTCCTGTTGCTGCACCATGAGCCAGTCGAACAAAGCTTTTTTCACACCACTGCTGACCACCAGCTCTCTCCCCGCTATGGTTCTAGTCAAGTTTTCTCATTACTAATATATTCTAACCTATTCCTTTTCAATTTCCTAAACCAGACAAGGACAACAGGATTTAAACATCAAAGTCCCTAAATTCTGATTTCCATAGAGTAAATCAGTCTTCTCATTCCTGCAGCTTCACCAGCATAAACTTGAAAAAAAACAGTGTGCATTTAATATAGGGCTCCTACTCCACACAGCGTTCATATTCATTCCAACAGTCCATATCCCACACTAAACTTCTACGGACAGCTTATCTCCATCAACGCAGTCTTTTCCCAATAAATACGCGGGATGGTAACAGCCATAAATGCTAACAGCCTGCAGAACCAACTTACTGTTTCTAAAGAGTCGGACCTGGTGGCTCACAAGACAGCTAGCAGCCCAGGGGATGGTGGCACGTTCAAATAGGACTCTTCATTGGTATTTTTCTCTTCCTGAAACTACTTCCATAGTTTATTGAACAGATGCCGCATGTACCAATTTGAAACACTAATCCCCCAGAAGACATGCATTGGAAGATCATGATTCAGAGCAGAACAAAGAGCTTGCAGGGGAAAAAAATGTGGCACTCTCATTAGGAAACAGAGCGTACAGAGCAAAGGCGGCAAAACCACATAATTTAGAGCTAAAAAAGACGAAAGGGGAGAAAGAAAGGGATGAGAATAAATACAGAATAGTACAAGATATGAATGAAAGGACTCCTCATATTCATCTCTGTGCAAGTCCAAAGAGGCACTAATTTCTGGAAAATAAAATACAGTGCCGAAATATCTCCCATATGGGAATTAAGAATAGTCTGAAAAGTTCACTCAGCAGATAAGAAAGGATTAGACTTTTTTGTCTATCAGAATTAGGGAGAAAGCTCAATATTTTGTGGAAAACAAGAAAGGATAAAGGCCATAAAACTATCATTTTGAGATTCGTATAAGTAGGACTTAGATGAAAGTGCAGGGGAACACTTTCACTTTCAGACCATTTGGGGATTCTGTTAGTAAAGTGGCTTGTAAGACAAAAATACGTAACTGAATACACACAGGGATGGATCAGAAAGTAACCATTAGACCTGAAAAGGCACTTGAGTATTTACTAAGCCTTGAATTGTAAACAGACTAAATGAGTTTTTGCTGCTACAGCTGGTGACACACAAATTTATAAAAAAATCCTGATGTAAGATGAACCAGGTGGAATTGCATCCTAAAAATATAGCAAAAATGGGTATAGGCTAGGGAACTACAGTGGAATAAGTAAGTCAAGAAATCACGTCTACTAACAGGTGAGGGCTGAACACCTCTCAAAGGAAAGAGAGGTATAAAAGTAATAAAGACTTCTGTAAGAAATAGTTTTGCAGGGTAACACTAAAAGGTAACTAAGAATAACGAAGGCACAACTACCTCACATACCACCTATTGAAATCCAAGATCAAATAAAAATAAATATATGGAGACAAATATGATGGAGACACTCATTAAGCAAAAAAATTGTAAACAAAACTTTAGAACCTTGTACAGGTATGAGAATTTAATGTGGATTTTCAGATGGAAAACAACAACATTAAGAAGATAGGAAACTGCAATGATTTGCTGGTGAGACGGTAATAAGAGATACATTTTATTAGCCAAGTTTACTATGCTGGGTAAACAATAAAGAAGATTCAAGGAAGAACAGCATTTCACAAAGGACTTTTCAGTCCTGTAATTAAAACTTAACCAGACAGGCTCCAAAAAACATTATAAGAAAATTCTGAAAGTGAGAGGTAAATTGGATCTTATTCAAACAAGTAAAAAAGGAAAAACGTCAAGGTATATAAGGCACAAATTTTACAGAAGAATGACAGGGCAGGCAGATCCCTAGTTAGGAAGCTACAGAAAATATGGAGAGAACCGCAATCCCGGTCACTAAGGAGAGTAGGTAACTAGTTCAGAGAAGAGAGGAGATGATTCTGGAGGATTTTATAAACGATGTCTTCCCCCAGACTACTGATAAACAGTTATAGTCTCTAGATACATCCAAAACGCAAAATTTAATTAGAAAACAGAAGGGTACTCCCTGGTCTTCAGCAGAGAAGGTAAAAAATTCCTGAGGAAGAAGATTAAATGTAGGAACCTCATATATGTTTATTAACTGTTTGAACATAAACACAGACACCATTCCCAGACTCTAAGCAGAATTTTCATTCCCGTATTATTGGACTTATTTATTGTGATTGAGAGGAGAGTTGTATTTCCAAACAAGGAGAGAGATTTCATAGACTGATCATTGCATAATATTCTTCCATACTTTTACCAAATGTCTTTTTTGTTGGTACACTGGGGATAGTTAGTGATGTTCACCCAAATTAATTAAAATTTATTGTGGGAAAAATTTATTGTGGGAAAACACATTTCAGATAACTTTTTATAAAATCAACAGTCACAAAAATCTTATCTCAATCCAGAAAAGCCCACTTACAAAGGAGAAGAAAATATATGTGTCCCATGTTAGCAGTGTCTGGCTTTGAAAATAAGTTGAGGATCTGCATTTCTGCTTTATTTAAAAGAGCTTCCATACGAGTGAACAGATTTACATTAAAAAAGAGGTATGAAGAAGGGTAACTGCCACCGTGTCTACAGTTTGTTCCAGACACTGGAACAGTGTCCCTGTCCAGGCACAGGAATCAGGGAGTATCCAGAGATGAAGGGCAGAAAGGGCACATCGGAGCTGTACCATAGGTAGCTCACTTGCATATTCTGTGCTACTTTTTGTGCAAATTTGTCTCCTCCTTAAAATCAACATCATTTTAAACATGTAGATCTGCTGCTTCCATCTCTGGATATCAAAAGAATAATGATAAACTTGAGGTATTAGATGACCACCTCTCTGTGAAAATTAAGCGTTATAAATTTAAATGTGTTAAAATTCAATAAGATACTTAAAGAAAAAACACAAGGATCTGTTTAAAGCTAATAATGTTAAAAGTTCAGTCTAAATCAACAAAAGCCTAACAACTGAATAGAGATGTGGATTCCTTGGACAGAATAGCTAACATTAAGAATAACTTAGGTGCCTATACATTGGCTTACCAGCACACACAGAAATACAGATATCTGAATGATACAACACTTTACACATTTACCAAGTGTTCCCCGCCAGCTTTGTCTAGATGTAGGGGTCTCAGAATGCAAGAATATTACAAAGGACTTCAAAGACTGAAAGACCTTCTGCCTCCAAATACTCATCACCCATGTTAAAAGTATGGACTTCCTCCTTAAGGCCTAAAAAACGTATAACGGCTCTTGGATCAGGACAAGAATTTCTTAGTGAGGTCACCTCTTGGGGGAGAAAGATATGAGATCTTATCAATGCATTTCTGAAAGTAACACCTGAATGAAAGTTTTCCATTTCCAGTATCTTCAGTTTGGCATTTTTTAAACAAAATATAGAACGATATATAGACTTAACCTTCTGAATAACTGATGCATAGGGACTCAAGAAAACAGGGGCTCCCTTCCTAAATATACACATTTTAATAAAAGAAGAAATAGATGGGAAGACTAAGCAAATGAAAAGTGGGAGAGGTATCCTTGGGGGATAAAAGAGCTTTGAGCAATATGTAGAAATACATCACAGATGGTACCTGTCTCCAACTGAGATTTGAACATATTTTATCCAAGAACGGTGCTGGAGAGACCACGGGACAAAATCTTCTTTCACATATGTCATTGGGCCTAGGTCCAAATTCTCACTGGAAGTAACCAGAAGAATAACAACTTTGATGGATGGTAATATCCTATTAGACTCGCTTGTTTGATTCCTGAATGATCCCTTTAAGGACACTCAAGAGGTGAAGAAAGAAAAATTGCTGTACTTTTGATGGTAGCAATTAGACTCTATATTTGCTTATACATAAAAGGATTAACTTCCTCATCTTCTCCCCATCACCGAAAAAATGGTACAATAAAATATGAGACGCCCTAGTGATGAAGAAAAGTATTCTATCAGTTCAGATCGCCAGAAGAGAGGCCAGAAAAGATGTCATTCCTTATTTATTCAAAGAAGAAAAATTGATCACCTAGTAAATAAGACACACCAAATATCACTGGATAGGGAGGGATAATAGGGAAGGCTTCCCCTCTTTCTATTTGCATGCGACTATGTTGACAGTAGATGGGGTTCTCCCTTTCTAAGGGCTACTGCAAGTCTGCACTACTGCCTTGGAACGGCAGTAGTAATTTATACCTTGTACAACTGCTCTGCACATTTGGTTTTGTTAACTGCCTATATGAAATTTTTTTGTTTTAAAAATGAAAGAGTTAGAACTGTAAAAACAAGGAACAGGTATCCCAGTGTTTGCTTCTTGTTGAAGGGGGAGCTTGCAATTTTTAAGTCGAACTGAACTTTGAACAAGGTGAAAACCTGCAGGTGATCACACACTGGATATATAGCACCAACGCTGCTACTAATTATGTTGGTGTAAGGGTTTCAGATGCACTCCTCTAATCTTCTTGAGTAATTCACAATACTGAAAAAGAATAAAGAAGCATGAACGAAGTCAGTTTAAGCTTGCTGCTCACCAACTTGCCGTACAGTGACTTCATGGACCACAGAAGTGGTCAGAAGGACGAAGACAGTCAAGAAATGTTATGCACCTCTCATCAACAGCGCTTTTCTTACTTTGAAAGTCATGTGCATCGCATACTTGGGCGGCACAACAGAGAGCGGTTTGTGTTGGGAGAGGAAGGTAGCGCCAGATGTTTGGGAGAGGTGAAGCAGTAACTATGCATGGGCTGAGCAGAGATTAAAATGGGTCTGGTTTTCTATAATCTCAGAGTCCGTGAGGGATGCTAGGACACACTGGGCATCCAGGAAACATTTGCTTTGCCTTTGTAAGTAAATAAATCTAAGATATGATATTGTGATCTTATTATCTTACATCTCTGCTCAAAAACATATTCTGCAAGAGTACTACATAGAGTAAATAAAACAGCCTAACATGAATTATACATCATGCATCTGTAGCTACTCATTATTCTTCTAAAAGAAAAATAACTCCCTTCCAGAGTCCAAAAACCATCTGTCTGCTCAGAAGTTGTGACAATATTATTCTTGCTTTCCCCTTCAAATCACAAGAAAGATTGTGTATCAATCTGAAGCAGAGGCTAAAGTTGTACCTGGAATGGAGTGTGACATCTTTTTTTATACTCTAAACCAGGACTAAACCCACAGATAAATGGATTCAGCTACCAAGGGGCTGGGCTACCTAATATACGAAAGGAAGAAAACTCAACTCCAAACAAAATTTAGCTCCTTCATCCTTTCAAATCCCCCCATACAAATACACCTGCAGAACTGGCATCAGTTCACCCCAGAAGGTTCTGGCTCCTGGCAGTTCCTCAGGACCCTGAGGACCTGCTCCCTCTGATGCCGAGTAACACATCCCTATTAAGTATGGACACAATGAGGGCATTAGCTAGCCAAAGTCTACTAATGACTGCATGTTATCTTTTTGTTTTCCTCCCTTGTTTCTCTTACTCAGATCTCCTTGGGCCAGACAATTCAGAATGACCCCACGCACGTACCTTCCTTCAATCGGTGCATCCCAAGTTCTATGGTGATTTGGACGCAGTAGACCTCCCGCGTTTGTATGCCACCTCCACAAAGGCCTGCGTGCTTGTGACGGCGAGGGTCCCGCTGGTCAAGGAGGAGAGACGCTTGGCAAGCTTTCCATTCAGAAGTCCTCCAGGCAAACCTTTGGACATAAAAGAGACCAGGTAAAACAAGTTTTTGAGAAGTCTATACGGCTGGGGGAGTGGTACTTTATTAGATGACAAAATACAATTTGTTTATTCTTTATAGCAGCACTTCCCAGTTCAAAACAGGGAATGTTCTGAAACATTTTGAATGTTAAATTTGCAAAGGTTAAGTATTTGTTATTTGTCTGGAGTCCTTGTGTAAAATTTTTCACATAGCACTAATCTCCAAAGCGTTCTGAAACACTAAATCATCCTGACAAACCCTTTGAGCAGGGTACAAAGAAGGAATGAAGATTAAGAGGTTCGATTAAGTGCAAAAACTAGTTTTCAAACATGTGGCTCAAACCACTAAACCACCTCTCTCTGCCCAGAGCTGAACACCTCACTCCGAAATGCACTTAATAGCTAAAACCCTACATATGTCAATGGAGCTCCAAGCACCGGACAGCTTTTCTACAGGCGACAGCTTTATAAATGCCTAGGGCACTACCAATTTCTTCAAGGGACTGGCTAAAGTAACTCAGTTCTCTCATTTCGGTTTCCAGAAGTTGTGATACACAGCAAGGTCTAGAAAAAAATATTCTCATTCTATATTCACTTCACACTTACAGAGCATTAATGGTTTTCAGGGAAGGATAATGTTCTTGGGCATAGATATGTGAACGCTGTACAGACAACCATCACTAGTATGTACCAGCTTAAATGCCAGGAAGAACTTCTTAAAACTATAGGGAAAAGAGTATTGTGTATCAGCGGAAAGCAAAAATTATTTCCCCATCATGTCTGAAAATGCAGAGCATATTTCTAATACAACAGTTTTCACAGGCATAATTCATTTTGATTCACAGGTCACAGTATCAGTGGAGTAAATAAGAGCCCGAAGTCTTTCTTCAGCTTCCCAAACACAAATCTTAGGCAATATTGGGTTTATAACCAATCTGTTCACACTTCTGCTGCTTTATTCCTTTGCTCCTCTAAATTTCATAGTTTATTTTTTCCATACAATCTTTGTTGGTTTTGTGTAATGTAAACTATGCAAAATAATTTCCTTCTTTTATCCTCAAGATAAATGCTCTCTCCTCCTACGGCAGATCCACGGTTGTTAAAACTACGTATGTTTGTTAACCTGCTGACTGATCACTGAAAGCTCAAGCGCAATGGGGCGCCTCTGCAGAAAAAGCCTTCCACGTTGCAATTCCGTGTATTCTCCATAGTGAGTATCTGTTCCTGACTACAGCTATGGCAAAGAAACACGCCTCTCAAAATTGTATGAAAAATAAATACACTAGCTTGCCTGGACCCACATCAATGTTCTCTTAACTTATTATTTTGTAAATATGAGCATAAGAATGATTTCTAGCCACAAAGCACTTATGAATTTTGTAACATGATCATGGAAGACGTTTGTGAATACTGCCAATTATTTTTAATTTACAGGTACTCTTCAGATGAGCTGTCATGCTCTCTTAAATAATATACAGTATCATGTGCAAATTTGGATACACTCACAGGTTTTATTACCAACAGGGAAAACCATAAAGAATACACTTTTCACATGACAAGCATGAAATACTTGAACTCCCACAACATATAAAGCACAGCCATGAATTTTTTCTTCTAGTAGTTCCTTCTGGGAATTCCTAATGGCATTTCTTGGGCCTGCAGTGTTAAATGCAACCTTCCTCTTATAATAAAAGCAATGAAAAGTGCTCTTCATCAAACACCAGGTGAAGAGGATTCCTCCTCCGCACCACTTCAGCACATTGTGCTCTTCAGGTCTACACTATCAAAACTAAAAGCTTAAATATAGAGCACACACATCTTTCTGCAGCCATGGAAATAGTTGTTTTAGGGAAGTATTTCTTAAAACAATCATTGAAGAAAAACTGATTATCAATATCTGACTTAGGTAGTCAGCTGTGAACTCTGGATCCTCAAGACTCATTTCCAGAGGTGTGAGCACCTGCTTCTCCTATTCAGCGTGAGCTGTGGGAGTTAACAACTATGAAAATTAGGCCATCAGTGATTAAAATTATGCAAAATAACTAAATCTGGGCTCAGAGATAATTAAACTTCATCAGCCCCTGAATGTAAAAAAAAAATCCCTTTAGATATTTTCACAGAGTAACTGGATACTGTGCTACGCTGCAGAGCCGTCTTTAATGAACAGCTATAGGGTGCTCCAGCCAGCGCCTGCTCTCCTGTGAGCAGCTTAAAGCCTCAGCCCCATCAGCCCCCATCAAGCCCATCTTGCTTTTTCCCAGCTGGACATGCCCTCAGCTGTCCAGAGTTTTCTGGTAATAAATCCTGACCTCAAGCATTAGTTGTTTAAAAGGTATACGTTTTCAGAGCCATTAACAAGCCCCTGCACCAGAAACAGATGCAAGGGATTGCTGTCCCACTGAGTGGGAAACCTAATGCAAGACCTTTCCAGACAGATGCAGTGACCTCGGACAGCTTTGAGCCAGGCTCTTTGCAGGGTTTTAAGCAACGTGGCCAATACTTGGTATTAGTTTGCCCATCTATGGACTACACAAAAGACAATGAGAATTAACATTACTTAATGAAGAGAAACTGACTGCATAATCTGTACTTAAACTTAATCAGAAGCTTGTTAATAGCCATTAGTAAAGAACAGAGACTACCAGCTGGCAAACACCTGAGGGTTTTTTGTAACTTTGGCAACCTCAAGCCAGTACTTGCAAATTATTAGCAATATCCACAGTGGTTTTACCACACAACTGTAATTTCTCCAACTGAACAAAGATGACCAAAGCCACCAATGTCACTTTGGACATTCTGTTGTTAGAGCAGACCGTACTGGAGATGTGCTGTACCAGCGTTAAGCTAAGGGGTCCATACCATCCAGCCCATCCATTGTGCTCCATCCCCAGAGGGTGAAGAATGTGATAACTCAGGAAGTGGAAGGGACATTATACATTTGGATCATCAAAGTCGGTCAGCTCCAGTGTACGCTTGTGATCCCTATTCAAATCTCAATAGATTTAACATCTCATTTTAACTCCTACCAATATCTAGTTGGATTGATGCAAACTCAGTATAGTTACAGTCCCAGCTGTGACCCATGTTTGTATACAGACCTCTTCCTATAGCTAAAAAAATCTCAGCCTTTCCCTTTGGTTGCCCAATAGGCTTGTTCCACTTTTTGACAGTACTCTTTGGGTCACAGAAGGTCTAGCTACTTCCAAAGGTTGACAGACCCCATTGCCAACGGCTAGAGGGCTAGCTAGATCATGTCCAGTGAGGACCTCCAGAATCCACAGACAGCTATATCAGTCCGCTTAAGAAAATGGGCAAGCAAAAACTGCTAGTTTAGAGACAATAAAGTGCTTGGGGTATCTAGGAGGGAACTTGGCTGGTAAAGCTGAACAGCTTTCCACATCATAAGCAGTGCTCTGAATTTCCCTGCTAAACAGAGCCAGCTGAGGAAGCAGAAGAGCAGGTCCTGCGGGTTTCTGTTACCATCAAGGCAAAGCGTGCACTCGCACTGCGACACCCAACCATGGCCGCGGGAGAAGTGTCCAATGCAGAGCTGGAGAACCAAAGCTTCACCATGGATGGTTCCCGAACGCGACGAAGCTGCCCAGGTGATTCAAGGCCATCGTTGCGTGCCCAAGACCAGTGAAGGTCAAAGGGCTGAAGGGCTGTGTTGCTGCCACTCCCAAAGTGTAACTCCCGCAGCCTACCAGCATGGTTCACTGCATTTCCTTTCAAGTGTTTCCTACTTCACACTAATGCCTCATTTTTAATTGGGACACATAATAGGCCTCATTTACAAAGTGATACCATCACACCCATATCTCAGCAGTAACCTCAAGCCTTTTGAAAAAATCAGGTCTTAAAACTTTCCCATTTTCCATCATTCAACTTCTGAAAAGCTTTGAATTTCCAACAAAGCAAAGAGGTTTTTTTTCTAAATCCCTGTCTTGTAACATAGCAACCACAACCAAAATGAAAGATTTAAAGACATAATCATAATTCTGGAAAATCTATCTATTCCCAGTGAACACGAAAGCTACACGTCAAGTATAAAAATGATATAATACATTGTTTTAAAACTGATGACTCAGTGACAGCTACGCAACAAACAAGCGCTCAATACCTTTCCGATTTATAGTAACCTCTCAGTCTCTTTAGTCTATAGGACTTAGGCTCTTAGCGCTTACACAAGTTTTATACCTGTATATACCCATTCACTTTAATTGAACTACCCCAAATTTATATCACAGTAAAAGAAAGTACAATCATCTCCTATGTATTTAAGCTTTTTAAGCACTTACTCTAACCCCTTCAGAACAAATAACCAAAAGTGAAACAAAGCACAAAGCCCTGGAGTACTACATGTAGTTAAAGTGTTTTATTTTCTTGCATTTAAACTATTGATTAAAGAAGTTATTGTAAACTTCAGCTATAAAATTAAAAGGCCTTCCCATTTAACAGCAAATTTACACTAATTGCCATGTACCTGTGATGGGACCTTTAACTTGTAGCCTTGCCATGGATGTAGAGCAGTTCTGAAGCTGAAGGTATTTTTTTTCCCCCTCTGGATCCCTTTAGGAGGCTGGAATATAACTTCACCCAGCTCCCCCCGCTGAGTACAACTCTGCAAGTGCTACCTCCTGAGCTGGTGCTTTTCTATGTTGGTGGACGTAGTCCACAATATGTACCTTCACTCGATCACAGCCTCTAGAGAATCCCCTTTCCTTCTCCTGCTCAGAGTCTTGCCCTCTTTCTGGTCTACGTCCTCACCCATTTTCTTTGCTGTGCCTGGAACATGCTTTGGAAAATTCTTGCCCAAAGAATAAAGCTAAAGGAAAGGCTACTTGTCTTAAAATCAACCAAAAAATAGCAAAGAGCAGATTTCTGGGAACTGGGAAAGTAAATAGGACTCTTGTCTTAAAAGATTTTAAGACTAATCTGATTAGGCAAACACAAGCCAGAAAGAAAGACCAAACGGTTTGCATTGAGACCTGACAAATGGAGAGCACCTTTTATTGCTGATACTGAATCTCCTTAAATTCATCATCTTCTTGTAAGGGGAAGATAGAAAAGATAACTGTTTGGTAAGCCTCAGCAAAGCCACAGATGAGGCAGCATATATTTAAGGGGAAAAAAGCATAATCTTTCCAGGTATTACACTGCAAAGAGAATCTGCTCAAATAAGGAGAAAAGAAGCATCAAAGACTTCTTATATTATTTCATAGAGATTAACACTACATCCCTCTATGGCTGAAAGCTACTGCTTTCCAGTCTGAAGTCCTTCCAGTATCTTGGTCATCAGTTCCCAAACACGATCACCAAATCTCCAGGCTGCAAACTGTAACATGGACTGATAACAACCTTTACCAGCTGCTGATATTTAAATGATATACTTAAAAATGTTTGACTTCTGTTCATTAATACAAAATTCTGGCACCCACAGCCTTACATCCGGCAGACCCGCAGCACACACTGCAACATTACAGCTTTTTCACTCCCGCTCGTTTCTGCAGTATTGAATGGCCAAATCAAAGTCTAATAACCAGGCACTACTGCAAAATTCTCAACACTGCATAGCGTAAGTAGGTCATAGCCTACCCCCTGCATTTTGAGATATTACATCCCTAGAAATAACAATTAACCAAACAGCAGAGTTGGTGGGGTTTTGGGGCTGGTTTTTGGTTGGGTTTTTTTTCAATATTTTTAGTTACGTGGGTCTATTAACCTGTAAGTCTAAGGTTATTTTTCTGGGCTAGCTCATTAGGCAGTTTATCCTAGCTCACGCAGATACTTCACCAGAGAAGTTGCCTGAAGGCCTGAAGGTGTGCAGGTATGGCAGGACTGGGAAGGTTTAAGAGTTCATAGGCTCATGAAAACCGGGGCATAGCAGTGATATACCAAAAGAACAACAGGTTTCCTTCTATATCAAGAGTGGCACCACAAGAAAATTATCAGTGTTATGCAGGTTCTCACCTTTTGGGCTCTCCTGGTTCTACGCCAAACAAGCTACAATCATTTGCACTTTAATATGGTACAATGTCAAAAAGTAGAACTGAGAAACTAGGGACAGACACATGTCTGTTCACTCTCTGATTAACTACCAGCCAGTCTACCCCAATCAGGCATCACCTGCACCCACACTCCTATACAAAATCAGTGAGACAATGTGTTAATCTATTGTCTTTGAAATTGATGTGCGTTTGGGCAGGAGCAAAAATCACTCTGTAAGAGTCTTTTCGTAGGATGTAATCAAGCAACAGAATATTTTTTTTTATACTTCCTCTCTTCTGCTAGCAGGGTGCATAAAAATGATCAGCATTTGATTTTGAATGAACCCAACTATATCGAGACACTTTTACAGGTTACGCCTTCCTAAGGAATGTATCTTGCAAAGGCTTTATCAAAGGTTATGGCAGTATCTGGCAAAGCCCCAGAACCTCATGACTTGATCACCGAATAGACCTCCTATTAAACATACTCATTCACAGACAGGGAGATTTGTCTGCATGCATATAAAATTTTATCAATCCTGAAGCATTTTACAGTCAATCTCAGAACATGTCACATGAAAAATTAAGCAATGTTTTATTTCCTTTGCAAAGCAAACTAGCAACCCCCTATGCTAGCCTGGCCAAGCATAACAGCATGGATTTGCAGACCAGAAAGGTGAGATCCTCACCTTCTGCCAGAACAAAGATTGCCGTAAACCAAGCAAGCACTCAGGGACTTCAAAGTTTCCCATTTCAAGAAGTACCTGGAGAGAAGCCGAGTAAAGTCCAAGCTATTACCTCTGATCAGTTCCCATTTTCCTCAAGGAGGACTGGGATTTTTTAATGGGAGATGAAGGGGAATCGTTAACTCTTATGTAAAAATGACAATTTCAAAGCCAATAAAAGCACAGCCATGGAGACCTGCCCAGTCTCTGTGCAGCTGAGGAAATTCTCCAAAACAGCAATCAGTATGAAAGCCCCTTCAGAGAACAAGACTATCTGCTCTCAATTTTTAAAATATGAAAATATAAACTGTAGTGGGTGTAAATTAAATTTATTTCTATATATAAGTGTAATTATTGCAATAGCAATAACGATAATAGCAACAATTACAAGAATATTACTAACAATAAATAATACCACTAATCATACTTAACAATGATCAAATCAATGACCAAAAGACACAGAGAGAAAGCATGACATGCGACCTTCTCCACGCACAAACACTGGGCAAGGAAGATTTGCTTTGCACAATGCAGTCATCAAACAGGGGCTTCTTTCGCTCCAAAAACTGGGCTAAAAGCACTCGCTATACCTGGGGCAAGGCTGCAGCAGCTCTTTCCCTCCCACGCTGCACGCTTCCCTCTCTTCCAGCTCCGGGCATTGTTTCCCGGCGCCCACCACCACGCTCCGCACGCTGCGGTGCCGGCTCCGAAAGCCTGGGGCGAGATCTCCCCAGCCGCAGGTCCGCGAGCAGGCGCTCCATGCGGACCACTCGGACGTTTCGCAGTCTTTAGCGATGACACAGGACTTGAAGGTCAAAGGGACAGGATCTTGCACACAGAGGCTGCGATAAGAACACAGTAAAACAACTGAGGAGGCCTTGCTTAATAAAATTCTTTTTTTTTTCAAGCCAAACCCCCGCAGAAGAAATCCATGGTCATTCGGGGTAAATCAGAAGACCTGCATCAACACCAATACAATGAAAGTAAGAGGAGCTGTAATGCAGTGCACATAACGCATTTCCAGGGAGTTCTGGGTGCAATCTTGCATGCAGAGTAGTTTGCAAATAATATACCTCATTTATTTCAAGTTAAAACAGATGCAAAAGGCACTATATTTGCTCCCGTGCAGTTAGAATTTCACAGTTTATCCAGGACAGAAGCACAGAATCACAGAATGGTTGGGGTTCGAAGGGACCTCTAAAGATCATCTCATCCAACCCCCCTGCTTGAGCAGGTACACCCAGAGCAGGGGGCACAGGACCGTGTCCAGGCGGGTTTTGGATATTTCCAGAGAAGGAGATTCCACAAGCTCTCTGGGCAGCCTGTTCCAGTGCTCTGCCACCCTCACAGTAAAGAAGTTCTTTCTCATGTTCAGCTAGAACTTCCTGCGTTCCAGTTTGTGCCCATTGCCCCTTGCCCTGTCGTTGGGCACCACTGAGAGGAGTCTGGCCCCATCCTCTTGACACCCACCCTTCAGATATTTATAAGCAGTAACAAGATCCCCCCTCAGTCTTCTCTTCTCCAGGCTGAACAGACCCAGGTCTCTCAGCCTTTCCGCATAACAGAGGTGCTCCAGTTCCCCGATCATCTTTGTGGCTCTCTGCTGGACTTGCTCCAGCAGTTCCCTGACCTTCTTGAACTGGGGAGCCCAGAACTGGACACACTACTCCCGATGTGGCCTCACCAGGGCGGAGTAGAGGGGGAGGATAACCTCCCTCGCCCTGCTGGCCACACTCCTTTTGATGCACGCCAGGATCCCCTTGGCCGCCTTGGCCACAAGGGCACAGTGCTGGCTCATGGTCAGCCTGCTGTCCACCAGCACTCCCAGGTCCTTCTCAGCAGTGCTACTTTCCAGCAGGAAATAAAAGCCAAGCCCAAGAGAAATACTGCCACTGGTAACCATTCCCATCACCCTGTGCACAGGACTAGCTCCCTGCCATCCGTCCATCTGTCCAGTTGTCAGCGTGTCCTGCTGAGCAACTCTGCTCTTTTAAAAAAGGATTAGTCACACACTAATAAGAAAGCTGTTGGTTCTGTGAGGCTGTTATCAAACAAATGCTGTCAAACAAGCTTAGAGGGTTTCCAAACCTGACAAACCATCAGAGACCCAGGAACGCTGCAACTGTGGCTGTATTTTGGGACTCAATTACTCCTGCTAACATTAGGACATGATCTCATTCATTCTGTAACACATCAAGACACCACAAAGCCCAATACAACGGAAAACCAAATTTTAAGAGCCGCCAACTGTTGAGGTTTGGTATTGAGATACAAAGTCCCAGAGTAAAATTTTTAAGAGTTCTAAAGTTACAATAGCTTTTCACAATACAGAAAAGTATGGCAAATGTAGCAAAAGCTTCTGCAAGAAGACAAACCTCCAGACTAAGGCCACCATTCTTCCTTGCTCCTCCGCTTCTGCCTCAGCCAGCCGATGGCTCTCCTGCCCAGCACGCGCTGGAAGCGACCCCACGGAGCACAGCTGCTGCTGCTCTACCTCACCCCAGCCGGAGATCAACCAAAGAGTCACCACTCATCTCCCAAAATGGGAAAAAAAACCTTTCTTGCCTCTCAAAAACCTTAGATAGCTGAGATCACAGAGTGGGAAAGGATATACCAAAAGAGGACTGAGGTACATACGAGCAGAGACATCACTGAAGCACCACAAAGCATGGGATGGGGCAAAAAAAGATGAAACCCAGAAAAAAGGAGTCACCAGGAGAAAACGAACCAAGATTTTCTGACTTCTGCCTAGTGTTATACAGATGATGCAAACTGGCCTCCAAAATTAAGACCATACATGAACTCAGTGTGAACTCTCTCTAAATTTGTCTTCTCCAGCCTCCAGTTGCTCACGGTCAGGCTTTTGCCAACTGCGAGGAGCAAATACATGTACACTTAAAAGGTGCAAAATCCAGAGCTGCTGCCAGGGAACCAGCCATTACCTCACTTGGTATTACTTACAGCACAGTTTGACTAACCTAACTTTCTCTAAAGAAAATAGACAGGGGCAATAATTTCAGGATTGCAGGGCAGTCTCATAGGGGGAGCAGAGAAGATAAAGGACATTACTTGCTTCTCCTCCAGTCTAGAAATTGGTCCCATTTTCACAAAGGTCAATAGGAATATTCCCACTGATACCTGATCAAGTTTGACTAGACCCCCAACTACCAGCAAAATACAGCATTTAGTGGCTTGCATTTATACTTTGACCAAAAAAAAAAAGTAACAACTTTTTGTCTCAGTTTCTTCACTCAGAATAAAATTCATTAATCTCACAGGTGCTGTGAGGATGAATTTACTGAGGTTTATTTTAACAACTTCATAAAGTAGAAACAGCCTGTAATATAGCCCCCTCAAAATAAAATTATTCTTGCTTACAACTCAAAAAGATGTCTCATTCCTCTATTACACGTCAAATGCAACTGATCGCAAAGCTGCCTCTGGTACAAAACATCAATACTGTGGAACCAAGGACTGAAAAGTAATAATCATTATATCTGTACTTACTAAGCCAGGGATTTTGAGTCTTGTCTGGAACATAAGGTTAGGTGGAGTCACATGAGTGGTAACTTTACTTCCCTTTTAATACTTTTTCAACAGTTATCAGGTGAGCCACCCATGACACAACATTAACAAGAAACAAGAATTCCTGATTTTGAGTAGATAAAATAGTAGCACATACAAATCACTGTCCTAAGCGATTGTACTAGAAAACTAGAGTTTATCTAAGAACACAGCATGGAGGGTAACTGCTCTCACATTTTAAAGAGTGATCAAAACTTTGCATTCAGATACCAGTACGAAAACTGAAAACCATTTTTGGGGTTGCACCACTGCAAAAGAGATTTAAGTCTGGCCTGATCTTTACTGAAATACCAAACAAAACGAAGCCTTTAAAACTCTGCTTCGGGCTCTTCTTTAAAATTAATATTGCTAGACCCAATTCTTAGCGAGACAATACCTACAATACCTCTCCTAATGGATTCAAACCTAAACTGACACTCTGGTTGCAAAAGACATCTCTGCCCAGCAATCACCCTTGCTATTTGCAAAAGCCTTTGAAGTATGCAAAGCCTGAATAACTGTTTCTTTCCCTGAAAATCCCTCCACCGCTCCTACTACAAAAGGCTAAAGAGATAACTTCGCTGACCTTACGGTGAACAAGACGTGGAGCTGGCAATTTCCACCCTTCTGCTTGAGTAGATGTTTTTGAGGGAGAATTACATGCAACCGCCTAACAGAAAGAGAATTTACCTTGTACCTACTCATTCAGAGCCTCAAAGTCAAATTAACCGTGACACCAAGCAACACAAAGCCAAATGTAGAAACATGCTTTTGCATGAAATTCAGACACAGTCTTTCATGTTGCAGATGTATTTAGGACAATCTAATACAAATAAAGCCCAGACGGGTGAGACACTCGCTGATCTGAGGCTGCAAACCAGATGCATATTTGCGCTGTATCCAAACCGGCAGGGAGACGAAGGAGGTCTTGGGGTTGGGAGATACTACAAAAGCCTTGTTTCTAAACTGACTTTCCACGTATTAATTTATCAGGTTAGCTCTTCCTCCCGGGAGTCAATCTAGTAACTGTGATATAGTAGGGTACTTACGTGATTGATGCTTTTTTCTATGTTACACGCTTGGATTGATACTGTAAAACTACAGGAATTGTTTCACAACGTACCTTACATCGCCTGCGGTGTAAGATGGATCCGTTAGCGGAGAACAGCAGCACGAAGCCTAACTCACTCAAGTGGCAGAGAGCCCTCTTACTCTCTTGTGTGCTGAAGGGGAATAAACCATGTATTAAAAAACCCACTAAGCCAAAGGAAACCTACTCGTGCCTCTTCCACACTCACATAGTCCTGGAGCTACAAGCAGAAAAGTAAGAAGAGGAGGAGGAAAAGCTGCCCCGCGTACCGCTCCTACTGTGCAGCTCCACGTCCCCCATGACTGTGTAACTGCAGGCTGCTGCCAACGGAGGAGCACTGCTCTTCTCCTCCATCTCCAGCCACACTCTTCCTCACAAGGTACAGTAATTGTGCAGCCCTAGGCTGAACCACACCACCCTTCTGTTCTGGACAAAAAGTAACTCACCAAAAAACAGTCAATTTTCCAACAGCTCAGTGCATCTGTGCTACATGCCTCACAGTCACACAGTCATCACGTCCGCCGCAAGGAAATGAGTGGAAACATGTCTATCAGCAGGAAAAAGGAGCAAGACCATCCAGGAGCAGGGCACCATTAAATCAGGTTGTGCACAGCACAGAAGTTATCCCTGGTTTCGTATCAATGCATTCAGAATGAAAGGTGAATGCATTTCCTTATATTAGAGAATGAGACGGGTGGTTATTGTTCAACCTTTTATGCCGAAAGGATCATCTCCAGAATAATTTGACACACTAAGAAGTTATCACCATGCCCTTGCTGCTGGTACGAAAGGCAGCACCAGGAGGACAGGGTACCGCTTCAGCAGCCAGGCTCTTCCCCAGCAGCTCAGGAAGGCTCCTGAGAAGTGTCAAGCCTGACCGGAGAACACATGCTCAAATCCACGCGCTGCAGAGCAAGAAAATCCTGAAGTGAGCTAAGCTACACTAATAACAACGTATTTTCATTTTTTCCCTTTTTCTAACGTCTCCTATTCTGTAATCAATGACCCAACCTTACAGGCTGCTGCAATAAACACTACCTGCTCTTTGCACTTGGCTAATAATATTAGGGTCTAATAATGGACACAGTCTTGCCATGCTTCTAACAGCATCTGAACACTTTTTTTCTTTAGGAAACTGGCAATCAATGTTAACAGGCATACTTCCAAGGATTCATAATGTATTTTAGGGTCTTCAAGGGCTGCCAGGGCTATTTTGGATAGGGGCGATACCATATATTCGAACTGTGCAGCAGAGGCTTCTTTGGCAGAAGAAACACCAGCCCCCTCTGCACCGGTGTGGGAAGGAAGACGGGGAATATTTGCCTGCCGTACAACTGACCAAAGGGAAAGGGAGCTGGGAGACCTATAATCCAAACAAACACAGGGCTTTGGTGCCTAAGATGTCTAAGTTTTGGGGTCTCCAAAATTTAATGCACCAGGTGCTCTGTTTCAATTAAAAATAAATGCCAATTTA
The DNA here is from genome assembly GCA_013389945.1 of Fregata magnificens. Lineage (NCBI taxonomy): Eukaryota > Metazoa > Chordata > Aves > Suliformes > Fregatidae > Fregata > Fregata magnificens. Next base: position 400,031 of record WAAD01016056.1, read on the forward strand.
CATTTGCACTACCTAGGCAAACATTGAAATCTTAGGGCTACAGAAGCAGTTGGCTTTCAGCACAATTTGAAAACAGAAGAAAAAAGCCCAATTATTATTGGACACTATTTCTAAAATGTTCTTGAAATGAAAAAAGCAGTCACGGTTCCTTTGTTTAATGTGCTTTTAATAAAAGCAAAGGAAATGAGAGAGAAAACTTTTTGAAAGAACACTAGAAAACAAAATCTCCTTCTTATCCAATAGCTCAGGGATTTGTTTTCAAGCCTGAGCACCGAGGCTTGTTTCCTACGTCTGCTGGGAGGAATGTGAACACACATCTCCTCTCCCAGATCAGAATCACAACCATCAAACAGCGTATTACAGTACAGCGTTTCCACCTCCGGACTGCAAAGTTTTGTGTTCATCCAGGGAATAGAAGAATGTCAACACTAGAAACTGCAAATAATTTTTTTCCTAAAAACGTACAACAGCACGGTGGTTAAGCACAATCCACTAGGAAATGGATAATGGAAATTCAAATTACAGAGGCAAACAAAAGAGCTGAATGCTGCTCTACCTCACCCTTGACGGACGGGTTATCCCTTGACTGAGTTTGACCTGAATTTTCACTTACAAAGGCAAAGTAAACAGAAACCCAAATCCAACTCTATTATATCATTGTTGTCATCTTGCGCATAGAACGAAGAGTTTAAGAAATATGTGCCTAAAAAGACTCCTAATCCAAATAATAATAATAAAAAGCCCCTAAAACTGTTTGCTCCTGACTTTAACTTCTCAGTATGCTTAGTGAGCATCAGCTTAGAAAATCAGGTTAAATTTATTTAGGATTTCGATGTCTAGCTATGCGCACTCATTTCACTAAATTACAATTTAGTGTTTAACGTAAATAATTTTTTTTTTTAAAAAAAAGGAACATAAGTGCCTTTGTCTCACTATGCAGTAGATTTTTACAACTGTGACAAGACAGAAAAGCAAAAAGAGTAGAAGTTCTAGCACACTCATTTCTTGCAACTTTTTCAGAGACTTTTTTTTTTTAATGCATGGAAGTGCTTATGTTTGAATTTGTTACTGAATATGAGATTAACGCAAAACTAAAATGTTTTTCTGAAATAGAATGAAATCTGAATTCTGTCTGAAATAGCATGAAAAAAAATTTCCAGCTTTTTAAAACAGTCTTTAAAAGCTTCAAATCAGACCATAAAATCATTCTGTTTTGATGTTATTCCTTTTATTTTCACAAATATAAAGCTTCTGCACCAAAATTGTTTCTGAGCAGAAACGAACCTGTCTCAAGGTCTATTGATGTTCTGCTGTTCAACTGTCCTCAAGTGTTTTCAAAAAGGTCTGTCCCTCCCTTTCCTCTTCCTTTCTCCTTTTTCCTTCCATTTTGACAAACGTAGAACCTCCAAACTGAAAAAAATATTTCATGAAAAACATTCCCCAGCTCTGTTTCCCTGATACAGCAAATCCAGTCTTCCACGCGCTTGTGCTCCTCTCCAAGTAATTCCCGTTTACAGTTTTTACCTTTAAAATTGCTAGGGTTTTTGCTTGCAGCTTTAAGGCTGGTACAGACACACAGATCTTCATAGGACCAATTATTTAAATGAAAAAAACCTCTTTCCTTATAATGCAAAGGATTCTTCAGCTCCTGCCTGAGGGGTCACTGTAAAACCAAAGGATCCTTTTTGTAGGGTTCAACGGTGTAACTTAAGCATCAGCAAAAACCTGCAAGCAAATACCAGGCACATTTCCCACCACTGCTACCTATATACCAGGCACATTTCCCACCACTGCAACCTATTTCACAAGACAAAGGACACCCCATCTGCCATTCCCATCAACTGCAAAGTTGTTAGCGAAGATAGGATGTCTGACAGGATAAAAATGAATGTCCTGCCAGTAATCTGGCATCTGTAAGAAGTGAATGCGTTCAATCTTTTAATCTTTAAAAACCAGCTTGCACCCAAGCCCACCAAAATCCTACTTTTGGCAAAAGACGGTTCTTTCATGCCAAGGAGCGTACCCAGTACCCTCTCCCATCACTGAGCACGGCGGCTGCTGCTGCTCGCCAGCCTCGCTGGCTGCCCCACAGCCCTGAGACTAGACACCAGTACATTAAAGAACCTTGATAATAAATTAGGCATCTTTGCCATTGCATTCTAAATTAGGAGGCGAGAGGAGCATACAGTTCCTCTCCTCACGTGGACTTTGACCACTCAGGGGTGGCTGGCTGACGGCTCCTGCTATCTGCCGCTTTACTACAAGAATCGGGCAGCGGCGGGAGGCAGGTTGGTGGCAAAGCCCTGGCAGACCAGCAGCTCGGAGCCTGCTTTTAAAGCACATCTTGGGATATTCCTCTCTCTTGCCTCAGTTTTCCAGAAATTTAATTTCTATCTCTCACTGGTACTTACTCAACGGTGTTAGTTGAAACAGGAAATCTCGGCCAGGAAAATGAAAAAGCACAAATAAGGCGCTTCTTTCCAGTTTTACAGCAGACGCTTGGCTGCCTGCCAAACCCCGCTACAGGGTTATGCAAATGTGTTTACTCTTCTTTATCAGTAGCCAAAATATCATCGCTCTTGTAAAGCGACATCTGCAAGATCAGGTCCATTCTTCAGAAGAATGGCAGCAAATATGCTGCACAACAAAACGAGGAGGACATTACCGGGGGATGCGTAAAGGGAGTCGTCAAGGGTATTTGATATCAGGGACACTCCAGCCCTGGAATTAAACGCGGATTGGATTTTAGGCTGGATTTTTAGGTTTGGATCGTAGGTCCAAAAGGAGAAAGGAAAAGCGTGTGACTATCTGGGCACTGTAACGTGACATGACCTTTTGTCCTCTACTCAGTCAATGGGCTTTCCTCTTGTATTTGGAGTAAGAGTAAGGGATGGGTCAGGCTCAGCTCTCTGCAGTAAATCTGAGACACAGCCTCAGCAGAAAAAGTCTGCCAGGAGGCGGCTAATGGAGTTGTAGAATTCCAAAAAGGGGGCTAGATCAGCAAAAAAAAAAAACAAACCAGAGAGGAGCAAGGAAGAAGGCAGCTCGATCAGTGGTAGAGTCACTAAAACTAAAGCTGCCAGGACCCTCTGCACTGTCATCCAGAAATTCAATGTATAACTCAAACAGTAGCACAACAAAGAGAAAACATTTATAGAAAGAGTATCTTCCATTCCCCATCCTTACAGCGAATACAGCAGTGAGCGTGTGAGGGCAGAGTGAGTGAAATTCTAACAAAGTCAGGATCCTCGTCCCAGAGCCTCTGATAAGGAATGAGATGCAAGAGGCAGAAGAACAGCTAACATTAGCTTTCTTTAGTTAGCAGACATAAACCTGCTGCTGGTCTCACGGCGGCATAAATCACAAGCGACTCCATTAAAGTCAAGCAGCTACATGAGCATAAAATCTGTATATTTAGATTCAGCATATATTTAGAGACAAGTAATAAAGTCAAGATGTTAGAAACTGCTGGAACAGTTCACAAAGCTTGACTTTTTTCCAACCAATAAAAAAATCCGTACTTTGCTACAGGTGTAATAGGAGGGGGTAAGAAAAAGCCTAGAATGTATATTTTCACCTCAGTATGTGTGCAAAACCACCGCAGGCATTAACAGGGGTAGAGAATTGGACATAAAATAACCCCTTCTCTCTGCAATTTGAGCTTGCGCAGGTGCCAGGAGCTACAGATTACTGAGAAACAGATTGATTTCCACAAAATTCAGGAGCAAGATTTTTCAAGAACTTTTAATATCCCTGAAAAACACAACATGAGAAGTTCTCCAGAAATCTTGACTTTCTCAGAACTCAATCAATTTCTCAGTCACCTATAGCTCCTGGCACCTGCCCAAATCCAACCTAAAGTCAAATGGCAGAGCTTAGATAGCTTAAATTTAAATGCGAGAAATAGAGAGAATAAATCTTTCCATTATTTGCTGCACGGTACTGTAACCTTCACGTTTGAATTACAGCAAAGCAACCTACATAGACTAAGAGAAATTGTTAGATAAAACACATGAGGACAAGAAAGAAAAGCAAGTCACTTGTCTAGTATCAGCATCCAAGAGTTACACCCAGAGAGGAAGGCTCCTCAGTAAGCAGGAGGACAACCACAGGTTTGCTCACTGATCTATCGTTCCAAGAAATACCTTCTAGTAAATTCGCAAGGCCAAACTTTTCAAACTTATTTTATCCAGTGTTGATTTGTGAGAACGAAGGAGTTTAAGTTAGTGCAATTTTAGCCTCTTCTGCCAAATATATGCAGTACATGACTGAGAATGAAACCTCCCTCTCCCACAGCCAGGGCCCAGCAACAGTGCAAAGTGATATATAATTCCATTTCCTCGACGTTTCCTCAAAACAACAACAACAAAAAAAAGAGAATTATTAAAAACATAAAATGAATTAAACAGTCACAAATCCTAGAAGTATGCAAAATATCCAGCACGTTAGCTTTACAAGAAGGGAATTAAATAAAGAAAAAGACCGTAAAGAAAACACATAAAAATTTGCATTTAAAACTCAAGAACGTGAGCACGTCCGCTGTGCTGCTGCCATGCGGAGGAAGCACTCCATCAAACAAATCCACTGGGAATGAAACAAAAGACGAAGCACCCTTACCTCAGCGCTGCACTTTTTCCATCGCTCCTTACACACCTGACCTGCCTGGTTTGGTAACCGATCTCCACCTCCCCAGGACGGTGGTGGGGTTTATAGCCTTGAAGTCCGGACGTGCTTCGCTCTCCAGAGTCCGAACCGAAATCCGGCATAGTCCTCCCTGCCAGCTCAAAGTCTTTAGGACGGGGCAGCCGGCATTCGCCCCAAGACCCCACTCGAAGGCTGTAGGTGTGCTCCTCCTCCCCGAGAGGACAGGCGGGAGCGTCGCAGGCTCTGGATTCGGTCAGATTTGGGCACGGGGCACCCCCGTAGAGAGGAGGAGCAATGACCGCCCGCGTCCGGTGCTGCAAGCTCTTGGCGCAGCCCGTGCCGCACTCGGACCAGCCGGAGAACTCGGACACGATGCAATCCCGCGGGCAGGGCACCAGGCAGGCTTGCTCTGCGGGCGGCTGTGGCGTGAAATACTCACATATTTCATTGGCGACAACAGTTCTGTTCAGCTTCTGGAGGCAGCGGACGCTCCGGCGCTGCAGCCCGTGCTGCGCGGTGATACAAGCCCTGGCTCCCACCTCACCGCCAGCAAAGGGGGTGAGCCCACACCTGCCCCATCCCGAAACCTCCCACTCGAACAGCTCCAGGTGCCAGTCACAGACTTTAAAGCACCTCCTCTGGCTTTCGGGTTTGTCCTTCTGGTCGCAGTTCGCGTGGTACGTTGTCCAGCCCTCCGCGTGGGTGCACCAGACGGCCCGATTCCGAACGCCCCCCGAGCCGCAGTCACCTACGCACCGGCCCCAGTGACCTGCAAAAGAGGGAGTGTTGAGAAACGCCATGCAATACTCCTGCCACAGATCTGTCCTGACGCCCAGTAGCATCCAAACCATACCCTGCCGTATATTAAAAAGTAAATAACTACCAGCTGGTCCCTAAAATTGTTTAAAAGCTTCCTAAAGGCTGCAAGTCATTTCTCCTCCCAGCGTACTCCCATCACTAGACTACTCAGAGAAACTTGCGCAAAAAAAAAGAATGCCCCACAACATCTCAAATTAAAGGCAGGTCAGGCACGTTTCTGTAGGAGCCAAATGCATCCCAAAGCCCGAGGAAATAAGAATATTTAATTTCACTTGTAGAAATGAATATAAAAATGATCATAAAGGAACGATAATCTAATAGGAAAAGAAAGTCAAGTTAGATAAGAGGAAAACAGTCTTAATAGAGCAATTAGTCAACGGAATAAACTGCACGGGGAAGCAGCTGAATCATCATCCGCGGTGATAAAATGGTGAGGATAAATACTATGAAAATATGAACATATACTCTTAATAGGAGTTCGAAATGGAGGAACTGACAGATAGCGTATGTACTGCAGGATAGGTCCCGCAGGGTGCTGCTCTGAGAGCAGAGCCCCGATGGCAGAGAAGGCACCTCACGTGCATCGACTTCTGAATTACCCTGGGATGCACATCGAGCAAGCCATTTCCATTTGCAGCACTTGGCACTATAAGAGGTGGTAAAGCTAGTTATTCGGGAAGAGAAATGAAACCAAAATTAAACCCAGCAATGTCAGTTTTAGTTCTGGAGCACATATATATGTAATCGTATGAATCTTATTTGAGGATTTGCAAGTGAACTTAATCAGACAAGGCTAAACAGAAAGATTTTTCTGTGACAATATTATTCGACAAAAATCCAGCAAGCCAAAAAAATAATCTGAGGGTTATAAAGTACAAAATTGCTTGCAAACTGAAGAGAAAACGTAGAGAAAAAGCGCTTGGGTCATATCTTAACATATTAAAGGGATTTTGATGATCATGTCTCAAGAGGGTCTCATCTCGTTTCTAGGTTTAAAAACCTTCCAATACCTCGTAACAGAGCCATTTCATTCGGTAAGAACATTGCGTATGTAATTCTCGCTTGAAAACAACCTGCAACTACCCTATCTTTTGTATTTTATCAAGGCAGAAAATGAACTTACAATAAATAGGTCAATTTATATTAAGAAATGCTACTCCAGTCAAGTTTTTTTTTAAAATTGATTTTAACACTACCGGAATCAGTTACATGCTTACACTACAAAACCAAACACACACAAAAAAACCCAAAACAGCCCCATAATGGCTGCAATTATAATACCAGGTATTTCATTCAGCTGATGGCGGTTTTGTTGGTAATCCCGTTGTTCTTTCTTCATGAATAGAGGAGTTAATCCTCCAGAGCCAGGGGCTTGACATTGTGTAATAAAAAATAAAAATAAATAAATAAACATTCCTGTTCTTTTTTCATTGTTAATAAAGAAGGAAAAGTAAATAGGAATTGGATACAGCTGAGCTTCTCCTCCAGCACATCCCGCGCTCTTGCCGTGTCCCTTCTACGGGCGTTCCTCCTCCCTCATCCCCCAGCCCAGGACAGCAACTCTGCCCTCGGTCTGGCACCTTCTCCTGCCGTGGATAGGCAGGGAGCAAGAGGGGTTTTCAGAGTCATCAGGGTTTAGACAGCTCCAGCTTTTGTTGAATCCTTCAGGCTATGTGAAAAATCTTTGTCCCTTTTATGCCTCTATTTCACACTAAAAAATATCAGTGCAAGGTAAGGGCTCAGCCGTGACACATATCTTGAATGGGAAAAGGCAGCATCAAACTATACTGTGCCCTACAAGCTGTACTACACTAACGACAGGCTTTCAACAGAATTCAGTGTGCTTAAAAACTGAATATTCAAAAAAATGAAGCTTTAAATATGCTTTTGAAGTTCAGTTACACAAAGAGGTCCATTGACAATTTAAACGTTCATCCTTGATACTTCACCGTGATTTAAAAGAATATTCTTATACAAATGCCAACAAGATTCAAAACCAGACGTCAGATTATGTATGTACCATCATCTCAGTAAAAATAATAGTCAAAATTCAAACCTTAAGTACTAGGTGGCTTTTTATTAACAGAGGAAAGTAACTAGCACAAAAACTAAGCACTGCAACGCAATTGTATCATGAGCATCTATTTCTCTGAAGCAGTTCAGCAAAGGCAGTTCAATTTTTTGAGATGTGGAAGCCTCAGTATAGGAAAAGTTGGGGTTTCACCACTTTGTAAAGCAAAAATTCAAGAGTAAAATTGTTTCACTTCAGCATAGTGCATAACAGTATTTTACTTATCAGTGGGAGCTTGAAACACATTACACCAATTAAGGATTTACTACTTATTTCTTAGGACAGCAAACAGCATTAAAAATAGCATTAAAACCCCCCATGGAGTAATACAAAGCAGTTGTAGCAAAGGACTGGCCGAATTACACTCACCAAACCTACCACTGCTCTTGCACTACTGCACAGAACTTGTCTCGTTAGTATGTTTTATAAATTTCTGGCTGTTGCTCATGAACTACTCTATGTAATAGCTGCAGATTTACCAATCCCTACATTAACAGGATAGAGAGAGATGCAGCAGAAGTCTGAGCAAGAAGTGGCCATTACTTAATGTCAGATGTGAATTTAGAATGAAAAATTACCAAAAAAAAGAAAAAAGTAAGCAAGGATTCATAAGTAATTACACTATCGTTAGACACATCACAATTTGCAATTTTTCTCTGGCAAACATGCTAAAAATGTAGCCTGCTGTTGGCATACCAAAAAAAGAAGCATGAAAAATAAGGTTAAAAATTAGATGCAAAACCCATTACTATAGATTTTTTCCACTTCCTGATGATCTCTTCAGGACGCAGCAGTAAACTTATCCACAATGTTTCATTGCTTAGTTAAATATCCTGTTCAGTAGCTTAAATGAGGAGAAAGATGTAAATACTTCCTAGTCAATAGTCTGCTTTGTAATTAGAATTTAATTATTTTTAGAAGAGTCATGTTAAATTTACACTTTCCTTGAAATAAATCTGAGTCAATTAAAAGAAACATCTCAGCACAATGTGAGTAATAATATTAATTACATTTTTTTAAAAACCCACTGCAATTTAGGCATCAAAAGCCAGAACTTCAGAAAGATGCTTTACAACTCCCCATCTGGAATGGGAGGCCACTGGTAATTAAAGCAGAAGGCTAAACAAAATGAAATATATTTCACAGTGATCTGTCTATAGAAAGTGCAAAAAGATGAAGATAGAAGATAGATATCGTCCGTCCCCTAGCCACAGTAACCTAATCAGATACTGGACGGATGTTTGATCTCATCACGGCAGGACACAGGTGGGAGAATGAGACGCTGTGGAGGTCCGTTGAAACAGGGGAGCTCCCAGCTGGATATAAGGAAACAATTCATCACTATGAGGATAACCCTTGGAACAGGCTGCCCTGAGGGACAGCAGAATCTCGTCCTTGGAGATTTTCAAGATCTGACTGAACAAAGCCCTGAGCCCCCTGGTATGAATTCAATGTTGACTCTGCTCTGAGCAGGACGTCCAACCAGATGACCTCCCATGGTCCTTTCCGACCTGGATTACTCTATGAAGGAGCGTCTAACTGAAAGTAAGGCTTTGTCCACTAAGACTTACTACCATGCCAAAAAAAGTTTTTCCCCAAAAAAATACCACTGAGATCTACAAAGTACCAAGGAACCTGCAATAGCACAAATAAATTTATTAGTCAACAAAACCAAAGAGAAATTCAATCTAATCTCTATTTTCAAAAACAAGAAGTTAAGAAAAACTTGCTTGACTTGTACAAAAATTGTAGGAGACAGTGGGATGTCTTTGTTTATGGAAAACTGTAAACAAAGACATCCTACTGTCTCTTACAAGACATCTATAACACTACAAGTAATAATGACATGAAAGGAATTAATAAATCAAGTCAATCTAATAAAGAAAAACTACACATTGTTCTGTTTGCCATCTTTTATCGGACAGAAAGAATACCGTACTATCATCCCATAGAGCTTCTCTAATCCCGTTAAAAGCATGCAATAACTGCAAGTGTAGTTTAGTTGATGTAGTGTGCACTGATTTGCTTTTCCCGCCTGCAAGACCTACCTACAATTATGCAATAATTACGTCTGAAAGGATACAGTGACATCTGCTCTTTGACACACAGGTCACACAAGCATAAGGCAAGCAGGCTATTCAGACAATAATTACATGTTACAGACAAAATGAAACACCACTAAACATCAAACCTAAAATAGGAATCCCAATAAGAACTGCTTAATAAGTATGTTCTTGCTTAATAAGGATTGCTACAATAATTATGCTCTGTTTAATGTGACATGTAGCTTAATTGCAACCATTTCACCATCTGAGAATTCATTCAACAATAAGCATCTTCCACAATTATTCTGTCCCTGTAGCTATGCACTACTTTGCAAACTTAGGACAAGATCAGCAACCAGTTCAACAGGGTATTGTGTTAGTAATTTAGCTCAAACAGGTAATAGATATTCTCCAAGTCACATCTGATATATAAAACAGTGAAGGAACACTGAAAAAATTAATGGACAATCACTGGAATAGTCCTCCTATTTTCTACACTTTTTTACTTTCTCTTTCAGTGTAAGTATCAAATTTAGGAGCAATTGTTCTACACCTTAACGATTTGTTTTTAAACAGAATGTACTAATTCTTAGACAAAGATCCCCAAATATCATAACAGGGACAGACGACTTCATTAATGCCTGGCTGAGGAATATGTCCACGAGTCGTGATCATAGCTCCAGAAGATCACTGCAGCGTCCACTTTAATTGAATACTTCTGCTTGAAATGTCAGGTAACCACTCTGGATGTCATTCTAGCATCCTTCCACCAGAGCATGTTTACACGAAATGGAAAGCTCCAATTCATTCTGTGATTTCTGAGAACAGATAACAATTGACTCAGACAACACATGAGCTTTACTCCTAACGGCTTTACAACCAATTAATCTTAACTATTAGTAACAGCAGCAAAAAATAAGTTCCACTGAATTGATTTCCTCAGAATTGGTTATTTTATGCGAAGTTTTTATGAGATTTCTGTAATTTGTATGTAATTTTATAAGAATTGTGTATTTTTAATGAGACTTGGATGTATATTTATTTATTATGAACCAAACTGTTAAAGATCATACAAACCACCACTGGTTTTTTTGTTTTTTTTTTTTTTGGCACGATGCAAAGAAATTCAATATTATGCCAAGAAAAACATTTCTAATGATTCGGACAAAGGTCTTACTACGCCGATGAAAGTCCTATCATTTGCATGTCATGCTCTCGCCATGTCAGTGTACTCAGTCCAGTCACATCTTTTCTTGCAGACTAAACAGACTAAAATCTTTGGGACCAGCTCCGTACAGACTCTAGGATACCAGACCTGATACGCTGAGGTATTTTATATTACAAAGTAATATTAGTATAGCTGTTGTTAGTGTAACTGCCCACCCCCTGCTTTCTGGAAGAGCCCTCCTGTACGCTTCCCTTGCACCTACTGCCACCTCTCAGCCAAAATACAGCTTTTCTTCCTTGCCCATACCTAACGGTCTCAATTATTTTGCTATTTATTATTAACAGCAATTCAGTAAAACACTTTCTACTATAATTTGTATGAAAGATGCTATACAAAACGAAAGACTGTTGTACTATTTGCAATGTGTCACACAGGGCATATAAAATTCCTCTGATTCCTGGGATTAATTTTAAATACCTGCAGCACTTTTCTAAACTTTCATGACCTACACAAATGAGTAATTCAGCAGCTTAGTTATTCGTCTTATTTTAGATCTGAATAAAAGTGAAGTTTAGTGACTTATAGCCATGCAGCAGTTTGTTCCAATTCTACATTTCAGGTTTTTGCCTGATTAGCCACATGCGGCAACGCTCAAGACACACTCCAGAAAGAAAGAAAAGATATTCTGCAGCAAAATGTAATGGACACTGCTGTTTATGAAAATTCAGTGATTTACTAACTCCTTGGCACTTGAAGGCAGGAATTCTCAATATTAAGCACTAATGTAAACTGTGTTAGCCGAGCTACTCAATCACGTGCCCACACCCCAGAGACAGCCCAGGGAAAAACATGCTTTTCTTTCAACTCTTAGTTAAAAAACAAAAAACAACCAAAACAAAACAAACCACCAAAACCAACCCACACATTCCAAAACATTTCTGTAATACTCATCTGACACATTTTGAGGGTTTGTGAGAACAGATTTCTTGCCTTGATAGCAACTGACATTAGGAGATGAGGCCACGATGTATATAAATTTATGTATAGTATAAAACCAAAAAGTATAAATAGATGTTATCAGCAGATTACAACTATGAGTAGTATACTGCATGTGAGATTAAAAACATCTCCGTACTGGATTATAGATAGTTTTAATCAAACTCTGACCTTTTTAAAATTCTAAACTCTATGAAAACCGATTCCTTTTAAAACATAATAGCCTTCATAAGGTGTTTGTAAATGTAACCTTAATAGAAAATGCAGCTGAAAAATGTTTCTTCGGTCACTCCACCCTGACTTTGGGGCTTGCATTCCCCACCAGGAACCGCTATTTCCCCATGAAAAACACCCAGAATCAGTGCAGCATCGGTTACGCACCATCTCCTGCAACACAAACTGCCCGGCTTACCAGTGGGGAACCAGGGGAAATACACGGGCGCTGCTGGACACCCGTCTCCACGACACCTTCTTCTGATCCTCAGCCTCCTCTCTAGTTATGTTGAAATCTTCTCTGCAGCCCACAGGAAGGCTCAGATCCCTTCAAGCACAACCAAGTAAGAGGTTGTGATCTATTCTGGTATTTGCAGGGAAGCAGAAGGGAGCTTGATATATTTATGAATGCGATTATTTCATATTTGCCTGTAGGAACGGGATGACTCAGAAGGCCCACTCTAGTTTTCTACAGGTCCTTACATTGCTAGTTTAACACCAGAAAGCTTTGCACAAGGCTTTTTCTACTTTTCCATAGGTTGGCTTCCCCTTGCCACCCTTCACATAGGCAGTCACTCCGAGTCATTTTTCCAGCATGCAAAGCCCAGGTCTCACTCCAGGTCCACATTCCTGCTAATAGCCCAGCAATGGGTAGGATCGCTCCAGAGGCGATACACTCACCTCTGGAAGAGACCGCCTCATCCACACCTCCGCAACGAACCTTACCAACCAACGTCAAGATCAGCACTAATGGACTCCTACAGGAACCACACCAGGAAACTCACTGTCGAAGGCTCGCTGCTCTGAGATAGAGCCCAGGTGGGACAGCTCAGGGGGGGAAAGCACTGGCAGCGGTTCAACGTCTGCTGGGTATTCAAGCTCCAAGACACAAAGAGAATTCTTATACTAGTTCTGCAATAATTCGTTACCTGGCAAACACAGAAATACTGCCAGCCCTTCTTTTGAATTGTGACAACTGCGGTTTCTAATTTTCTTACTCTTCCATGAAGCTTAAATTATATTTGTCCATTGAAATAATGGCAACATTCTGGTTTTCAAAACTTTAAAAATTGAAATAATTTTTTTTCACAAAAAAAAAAATTGTTTCACAGAAAAAGTTGTGAAATAATATAGCAACCTGCACACCTGCAAAACCTTTCTGAAGTATCAGAATTTACTTCACAGGCACGTAATCACAGAAATGTGTGCATCCCTCTCCAAACATCATTTTAAGGGAGAACTACATTTTTTCTGCTCAGCTTCGTGCTATTCCCAACTTACATATTTTATAACCCACTACAGCACAGAAGCCAGCACACTTTTTCAGATACTACAGCGATCAATACGCCATGGTAAAGGAATCAAAATCCAGCATTGCACAGCAAGGTGCTACCAAGCCTGGCTGGGGTTAAATGGTGGAAGTCCATTACCTCTCCCTCAGCCCCTGCAGAGCTGATGTGTACACAGGTACAGATGCGTTACCAGGGGATGTTCTCCAGGTGGGACCTCTGATGAGCCCCAGCTGGGGCAGCCCCCCTGCCCATGGGTACTCCCCTCTCTCCGGAGCAGAAGTGGGGCTGCCCAAAGCTCTTGGAACAGAAAAGGCAGATGGTAAAATATAGACACCAGGTACTTATACAGAAAAACCTTCTCAACTGTATGGGCCAGACAGTCATTATTCTTAATAAGCATTATAGAAGAGCTATACAATGGGCAGGATTTCCCATGGTGCCCAAACTGCTACTAATTAGTATTTCTGCGTAGATGGAGAACACCAATGATAACAATTCCCTGGCAACACGTAGCATTATTAATTCATGTGAAAAGTAGTATTTTTAAATATGTGCACAATCAATTTTATAAAAACTAGACAGGGATTACTGCAGAACTATACAAACTGCTTTTACTGGGCATTTTCTCTTTTTTTTATTTACAGTCCACATTTAATTATCCACTTTTATTTATTTATAATTAAATTCCCATTTACACTAGACACTCTTCTTAAGTGCTCCAAATTCTAGAGGAAGAGTACTTTGGAAAAGCACAATTCTCTGCAATACTTGGAAATAGCTGTGCAGGAATAAACAATATAAACAGCTATGCCAAAGTTTGGAATGATAAGTGTTCTCCAGCAGTAAATCAATCTGCTCGTCTCGCAGACGCTGTGAGCCCAGGCTGCTGACAGGAGGAATGGCTGAGCGTTGAGCAGCGTCTAATCAATCTAAGAGGGCCAAAGATCTTAAATTTCCAGACAGTGTAAATCAGGATGAAGGGCTTTAAGATGCAAGCAGTTTTCACTTCAGGGAAGAATGACAGGCATGCAGCGAATACTTAAAAAAAAAAACAAACCACAACACCAACCCCCAAAAAACTAAATAACTAAATCCAATTCACAAAAGTTCAATTTGGGNGCAATGACAAAGACATTAATTTCCAAATTGAAATAATCTCCCATCACATCATAAATTCAGCTTCTTGATTGCAAGGTCCAGAGGAACAGAATAACTCAAATACTTGAGTTTGCACTCAGAGAACATGATCACATTACCTCATTCAGACTTGCAGGTGTTAAGATGAGAAACATCTTAGGAATCCTGTGACAGGAATTACAAAACATAGGTAAGCATAGCATAGCTAGATAGGTACGTGAAGAAAGAAAAATCTCCATCCCATCTGGAGGCAGATTTTGCCAGGCATCATTCCAAATGACTACACATGCAGGTGAGCGAAAGCAAAATATTGTCAGATTAAGATCTGTGCGTCAGGCCAGACTGAGATCCAGGGATCTTATGAAGAGGTTGTATTATCCCCTGATGCTTCTGAACTAGTTGTTTGGGTTTTTTTAACACTAGCACATTATACATATTTAGTTGCTGGAGAGCGGGACGTGGTAATCAACTACACCCCACCCAGAGAAACAGCCCCTCCGCTGCAGTGCTTCTCTGCAAACCTACCTTCCAAATGAGAGCAACAAAACCTAGAACCAGGGCAATAAAGCGTTACAACATAAAGAGCAATTTTCTACTCGTTCTATTTTTTAATTTTGTTGTTTTCTTTTTCCAGCTGAGTTCGATTCCCCAGGGCAAAAGACAGTAATGCTCTAAGGATAAACAGAGAAGAGAGTACCATAGTCTTGGCCATAAATCTGTGTCAGTCCATTAACACGAGCCCAAGCGTTGCAAGTCCTGCAGCGGGGAGAGTGCTAACCCACGGTCCCAGGGTGGGAACAAGCACGTTTAGGGGAAGGGGCAGGGTTTGGAAGTTTTTTTCTTTTCAATATCTACACTGCTGAAATAAAAAAACCTGAAAATAGAACATCGGTTCCAACAACTTAAAGGTGGAAGTGTTCAAACATCAAATCGCGCCCTAAAATTATTCGGAGTTCAGCCTTACAATACTGGTAGATCCTCACTGCCTTTTTGGCAGATGTTTTGCTCACGTTGTTCTGAATTTATAGTGGTTACATATTTCTGAATAGTCTTCAGCTATCACTGAAATCCTAACAGATGTGCACCTTTACATTCATTTGCACAAGCTTCAGCACAAGGGATAAAACCACGTCCTTCGAGATGTTTAACAGCTGAGAATATATATCCTGAGGATGACTTTGCTAGCACAGATCTATGTTTCTTTTGAAAACCACTAAGAGACGTGGCAGGGTGCAGGGAGCATTCAGGTATTCTGCTGGGCCTGTTTGCTGAGCAGAGATGACCAATTCTGAACTTGGAAATCTGGTCACTGTTGCCATGAAAGATATCACGCTTTGATTTTTTGAAGTAGAAGAATGGTAACATGGAAAAATATCAGTTGCAGATGCACATATGCTACACGCATATTTCACATCCAAACGTAAGCATCTGCTTTTCCAATGTTAGCCCACACTTTGCAACTGAAGATTTTTAGAAACAAATGTTCTTATACATAAGTAATCATTTAACAAAGCCTCAGAAAATGCAGCCCTTAATGGATTTAATTAACAGGTTAATGATGTGCATAGCATGCATGCTCTCAAAAGCAAAGATTTTCACATTAAGCTTGTTTCTGTTTCACAGAAGCAGCTTTCTGTAGAATATCTGTGCTAATGTAATTACACATCTGGTACTTCTGCTGCTTTCAATTGCAGAGATATTTATAAACAGTGCTACTAATTTACACAAGAGTACCTAGCTGTTCTAATGTTTTACACTACAAATAAAGATATTTGCATGAAAATTCAGCTGGAAAGAGTTCTCTTTTGTAGCCCTGACTGGTTTTTTATATATATATATATATATATTTATATATTTATATATATACACACACATACATATATATATATGAAATGATCATATAATGATAATGATCATTAGCCTGCAAAATAAATCTTACACTTACACTATTGTCATGACTGCCTGGGAAACCTGCATAAACTCAAGTTCACCTTGATATAAAGGGGTCNCTGGTAATCATCTTTGTTCCACTGTGTAACCAACATGGCAAAACTAATGTTTTAAAAATATCATTTCTTGGCGAGGTTCATTCATCATCCACACTGTAACTGGGAAGTGATCAAAAACCAGGCCAGAATAATAGAAATCCCACATTATCTCTACCGGTATTGTCAAGAAAATGCAGTGGTTATTAATTTAAATATGCTGCAAAGAACAATCACAACTTCAAACACGATTCAAGAAGATAAAAGGCCATTGCTGCCTCAAGCTGCTTTCAGTTTAATTTAGGTCACGTTTAGGTTCATCGTGATAGCACCTGAAATCCCACAACTTACTAAATATCGACAGAAGATGCTGCTGCCCTAAGTGTTTCGTCAAAGGAGCAGATGAGTCCCAGGTCCTGATGGGGCATTACTGAAAGGAGACACTATCAAAGTAACCTTTCAACACCTGCGTGCTCAAGCTCAGGAATGCCTGCATGGGAGAAAAGATAAGCCAAGACAAATACCCCTTTTTGCTCTATATTTTAAGGCACATCCAATTAAGAAAAATCATACATTATTTAATAAAAGGAAAAGAATATATGTGTAAATGTGCATAACTTTGCTGTCAAAGATATATATACACACATATATGTTATGAGATATTTATATCCAAGTTACCCATTTCATTCACATTTTGGAGTCAATCAGTGTTTTTTTCACTCAGTCTGTACCCGATGCAACAGGAGCATATGTAAAATGTCATGATGATCATGGGTTTCGAAATACTGGAGCCAGCTCCTAATCCTTCTCTGAGGAGACACTTCCAGTGTCCTGGAGGTCACAATGGAGGCTGCGGATACTTTTGAAGACAACATGACGACAGGCAGTGGACAAAACACTGAAATCTGCTCATCTAATTACTCCAAACCCCCTGACAGTAATCCGGACAGGCAGAACAAGGAGTGATTTGGGGCGACAAGGGAATAAAAACACTTAGCTAATACTCCTGAACCACAGATTTCAAAGGGCTTTTAGTTTTGCTGCTTTTATATGAGTAAGCTGTTTCCACATGAACCAGCTCATTAGCATGTCCCAGCTGGTTCATTAACCAGTACATGGAGATTCAATATCACCGTAAGGAAACAATAAACTGCTACAGAAAGAGCTTTCTTGAGAAATGGAGTGGGCTACCTGGCCTCTTCCAGAAGGAAATCCAGCTCTTAGTCTTCTCCCCAGGCAGGTTTAAAGAATTACAAAGTTCACAGCAAAGTTGGCGCATCCATCCACGATCTGCAGCGCTAATAAATCTGTCTACACCCTCAACTGGTAGACAACACTCAGCTGCAGATAAATCAGACTGGTAGTTCTGTGAAATACGAAAAATCGGTTCTTCCACTAAGGATACTGAAATAACTGCTCTTAATTGAGTTTTCATTCCAGTGGGCATTCTTTAATTCAGTCAAGCCACTTGGAAGTAGTCTTCTATTAGAAATGTCTATTCCTTTCCTATGATTCCCATAATAAACATCATTTAGAATATTCTGAAGTGAATAAAGCCAATTTGATTTGAGATCCTTTTAACAGTAAGCCATATATTTTATATATACAAAGAGAAATGACTGGTTGAACGGCAAAAATCAATGAAGAAAAGGGAGCTAAGAAAATGTAATCCATATTAATTAAATGCTAAAAAACATTTACAGTCTGTCCTATTTGAGGTTTAGAAATTCAAGATATTCCTTATCTTTGAAAATTGACCTTAAATGACTCGAGTGCTTTCTCAGATGATGAAGAAAGATTTTTAGTTTACATCAAATCTTTATATTACTGCAGATACAGAAAGTGGGTTCCAAAAAGTAAAGACAGAATGCATGTATATGGCTAACGATATGCATAATCTTCAGGTGTTTTAAAAACAAACAAAAAAAAATTAGATTTCTTTAAAGAATATTTACTGTTCTCAGGACATGTTTTTAAAAAATTCACATTAAATTCTTTCTTACACTAAAACTGGTATGCTAAATTGAAACTCTTGCCACTTTACTCCCTGAAGAATAAAGGGGAGGAAAATATCTCCTGGACCTCTGAGCTCAGTCACTAGGAAGGTAAGGTCGGCAGGTTTGTCATAGATTCTTCTACTTAAAGGTCTCAAACAGCTCCATCAATTAGACCAGTTAGGTTTATTGTCCTATCACTCTTCCCAAACCATTTCACTGCACTATCTTCCCATTCTCCCAGGTATTCCAACTTTAACCAATAAAACATTCTTGACAAGCAAACTAAACAACTAAATACTTTCCTACGTGAATTTTTACACATGCAAATACATATTATTAATGATTACTCAGCAACATTTCCATTCATCTAAATTTGTCTGGTTACAATAGTTGCTGCCCGAAGAATTTTCCCCAATAATGACGGATGTGGGATCACACACCATATCCACGTGATAGTCTTATTTATTTCCATGTGCAATCAGTTTCCACCAGACTAAGAAAGCAGAAACTTCCCACCATGCATCCAGACAGCCTCACATCAAACTCTGCAATAAAGTGAGAGGCTATAATAGTGTATGTACTCCTAAGCTAAATTTCTCCAACAGCATGGTTTTGGGGACTTTTTTCTGGATCACATTTTCCTGTATCATCTTTGCCCTTCAGGACATCTTCCCATAGGATCCTAGTTCCTTAAACAAGCTAAAAGTCCATGCTCCAGAGATCAAGGAAGGACCTTTAATCCACTACTTGCCTTCCTCAGGATCTTAATCTCCACCATCTCACGGTCGCTGTGGCCAAGGCTATTGAATATCACATTCCTGATCAGTTCCTATGTACCTGTGAATAGCCCATCTAGTAGATCACCACCTTAGTTGGCCTGTCCAGCACCTGCATACAAAGGATGTAGTGTAGAAAAGTAGAGGCAGGGAATGACACATGATGGGGTGCAGGCTGGTGCTGGAGACCCCACCGCTACTGCTAACTCACTGGCGGTCACTTAGAGAAACGTACACCTGGAGCTGGACAACATTGGTTTGGGGAGTAAAAAAAAAGAAAAAAAGAAAGAGAAAAAAAAAATCTAAGCTATAAAACCATTTACACCATTTACAGCAAGTAGGGGTGTAACATGGACCAATGAAGAAAGAGAAAGTTGTAAAACTCTGTTAGGAAGTTAATGACTGTGGATTAAAAACTGTGTTAGGAAATTAATGACCCCATGTGAGGATCTTATTCCTCACTGTAGGAAGAAGAAACCATTATCATGAACTTCATACTCCTCCTAGGAAAAGACTCCAGATGCTGACAACCCACCACCACCAGGATGAAACCCCCAAACTTAGGACACAGAGCAGCAGGACAAGCGTAACACCAGGAAAGATGCAGAAGCTGGGAACTGTGCGTATAACAACTTTAACTGCGTTACTCTTCTTTCTTTTTCTGTTACAATTAGATCTGGACTAATAATGATTAGACTCTTAGGATTTCAGTTATACTAACAATAATGAATTGGCTATACTTATATCTAAGGTGTGCTTCCTCCTTGCCCAAGAACAAGGAGAGAAAATTTTACCTTAAGACAGACACGCTTCGACTTCTGTGGGAGATGGACTCTCTTTTCTCGGTCCATAAAGATCTGTGGATTTTCATTCCTGCAACTGCAGTCCCAAACCCTATCGCTACCACAATTAAACAAGACGGAGAATTACATTCTCCCAAACCAGATCGAGCTGAGCACTCTGCCAGAACGCTGGTAAAAACACAAGTGCCTCCTGTAATGCAACATATTCAAATAGCTTAGTCTCAGGAATAAATCAGCTTCAGATATTTGTGTGAGTAGAAATAAAGATGTTTTGCATCCGCCCTCTTAGATTCTTTCCATTTATTAGATGCTGCAATGCCTTGGAAAAACAACTTCACTACAGCTCTCCAACTGCAAAGTTCAGAATCTCGGGTATTGCAACAGACCTTAATCTTTTCAAATAATTAATTTCACTTCACATGTAATAACTGAAGAACGCTATGCATGACAAAGATACTTATGATAACAGCTGCATGTAATTTTTTTAAATACCAACTAATCAGAGCATTTTACAAACTCTTCCTTAGATTAAGGCTGTACTAAAGCCCTTCTCAGGTTTCATATGTGAATAAACCCATCCATAACAACAACTCTGTAGAGTTTTTTACATCCACAATTTACGGGCAAACAGATTTTCCCCATCAAAACTTCAGTGAGGCTCAGAAATACCTTTTTGTGGCCACCTGAAGCTCCTAAATCATGCAATTATAATGAAACTGCTTATACAAGCTACATTAAAATATTAATTCAGCGTCAAGTATATACATAAGTGGCGCACAGCAGTAACAACGGCATATGTCATCTGACCCACAAGGATTACAGCATTCAACAGCTGGACTGTTAGAAGAAGTCACTGGGTGCCAATCACACTGATAAAAGACAGGGGGATCATGATGTACATCCTTTGCCCCAGGGAGGAAGAAGAACAGCTGCTCTTTCCTGTAAAATCCATCATATGTCCTCTCTTCAGGGAATTCAAGCCCCAGACAAATGAATTGGCTGGGCAGGCAGGAGAATTCATTAATTTCTTCCAGTCTACTTTTACGTATGCGTTTGCTAGCTCAAGGAGAAAAATGTTTTCACAAGACGACCAAACATCTTCCCTGACTATGTCCATGTGCTCCATTCGGGGGTTATGACTGTCAGGACCTGCAGTCACTTGACAGAAACACCTATGGCGTCGTCTTCCAAAGGAGAAGACAGAGGGCCAAATTCAGGTCTCTGTTATACCAGAATCAACACAAGGTGAGCAGAGTCCGCATTCCTACTCTGTTCCTCATTTATCTCTGCCCTACCTTTTGGACATCCAGCCAATTGCCAAGTTTCATTGACAAACCTCAGTTTGCCAAGAAACATTTTAAGCAATGTCTTTGAATTTCCAAATGGATATCAGGGTCTTAGATAAGATCTTTTAAGATGTCACAGGAAAAAAGCCAGTATCGATGCAGACTCGGTTCCAACTGATGCCTAATCCATATTACAATAATAACGTAAATTCGCTAAGGAGTGGTTAGCCGCTGTGGTCAGATCACACGGCGGGCAGGCAAGCTCAACCAATAAGTAAACTGTGAGGGAGAATGGTAAATGTGCTGATTATGTAAATGTAACTGTTTGAAGTCAAAGATGCAGGCCTGTATTTCACTGATAAAATGCGCAAAATAGAAAGAGACACTGCGTAAGCAATTAAATTTAACTTTCTAATCAATAGAAGGGAAACTGGGACCTAAATCCACTTCACAGGATTTAGGAATCAAAGTCTTCCTGCAACTCAAAGACAGCTGTGATGCCCGTTTAACTAGAGGGGAACTTACCATAAGGCAAAAATGTCACATTCTATCTTGATACCACACACAAGAGAGTCATCTGTCATTAGATCAAGATAATTTGGTGGTAATGATGCTCCTGATCTTTAGTTCTGGTTGGCATTCTTTGTAAATAAAGCTGTGCCTGCAACAGTTTTGACGGCAGCATCTCACAAGAGTTTGACGGGTGGGCTCACCTGTCCTTGTTAACACTTTGGATTTGCTTTTTGCAGGTCCACTATTTCTCCAAGGATTCCAGAAATAGGAAGCATATTGTGCCTTTAAGCTTGCGCTTCATTGCAAAAACCCGAGGCAGGCAGAACTTGGGTTGGTACCAAGCTGTCCGCAGCTGCAAAGCATCAATTCTTCCACCTTGTCCTATGAGGAGGCAACCCAAGCTATCAAACACAGTGGCCCCACGCTGCATCGGAGAGTCGTTTTGATTTCACTGCTGTCTGCCAAATACAGAGTCCACTTCATTTTTCTTTCTCTCCTCATTGATTCATTTCCCTATGTTGCCCCTCAAACACGGCACAATCTGCCACCGAACATCAACTCCTCCTCTTCACAAAACTCCAAGAATTCCGCAGTTTCTACAGACGCTGCTTATGCCAAACTTCTTCCACTGCCCTTATGCACAACTGCGTGTGCACTGCCGTTCTGTATTTCACCTTTCAAGAACTGCAGCCATATTCATTTATCTGTTTTGTAAAGTACTGTACAGTGTTACAGTCTTATTAAAACAAATACCCTTACTGATGATATTTCCACATATGAAAAGCAACCGAGAATATATACGTAGCAGATAGGATATGTATATAAACACACGTCCGGAGGTATTTACCGATGCAAGAATAACTGAAAAATAAATTTACTACACAGTCAAGGCTGCGATGGTCAGGCTTCGTTCTAAAAAGCACAAAACGACTACCATCTGCAATGCCTTTGATAGTTCACTAATTAATGATCAAGAATGTATTTGCTTCAGCATAATTTTATGCTTTTATACGGATATATTTGATTATAATTATCACAGACTGTAGAAGTTTATTAGGGCCAATCATTTCTTAATGGAATTAAAATCCCAAGGGAACAATATGAAGTAATTTTTATTGGTGAAAATGATGAGAGCTTATAACCAAAAGCGAGCCTACTAGTCTACCGCAATTATTTCAAAATATAAAATTAAAACAAACTGCATGAATTTTTCAATACATTTTCGTGAATACCTGAGTTAAAACAATCAGTAGGTGTTAGAAGTTGCAGAATGAGCCGATCTTCACGCTCCTTCCAGCTCCTCTAGTATTCACCTCTTTGGGGAAGGGATTATGCAGCCTTTTCTCCTCCTGGATGAAATCACCCACTCTCAAAATAGCTCTCTGGGCTATCGCCTCTGCTTCCCAACCCTGTTAACACAACACCTCTAATTCTTTCTCTTTCACAATGCTGTGACACCTCCTATTAAAATGAGTCTAAAATGCATTTCTTCACAACACAAATAATTATTTGTTCTTTCACCCAAAGGTATTAACGTGAAGATTAGAGGGTAAAAACAATAAGAAGTCTCTATGAGTGGATTCTAGATACATACATCTTATCCTGCTCTTTTATATATTTTTAGAATACCTCCACCTCGGAGCTGGTAAAACAAATTTTTCTCTTTCCCATTCTGTCATTGTCTCTCTATTGTCATCCTAAAGGTGTTCCTTTTCTCTCCCTGCCCAGACAAGAGCCTTTCAGGTTTTAGTATGCTCTTTACCCCACGACCCGCTTAAGAAAAGTAATACATAGCACGCTGATGGGTGCCAGAACGTGATTTATTTCCCATTTCACAGTTCCCCCCCAGTTTCCCCTGAGAACCCAAGTAATCACTGTGAGAACATCTCATCACTGCTGCTGTGCCTTCTGATTTAACATCTTGCATTTAACCAAGACAATATTATAGTATTTTAAGAAATGTTTAATTTTGAGAAATAAATCTTTAGCGAGTCAATCTATGTTGGATGGCTGCTTACACAGCTGTTTCCAAACAATACAGACAAAGTTCCACTATCCCTTACACCATTTTCTCATCTATTTAAGCATTTTGTAGTTCCATTGAATGAGACCCGGTATCTAATAGGCCACACAAAACTGGGAGAGAAACTAACTTAAAAAAACCTAAAGAAAATATCTTACATTTTCTTAACAAACACAGACCTAAGAAATTGTCTGTAGAGGAAGAAAAGGCAGATCAGGAAAACACCCGCCAGCATTATCTATCTGAAGTAAATAGCCTCTTTCTCCAGGCATCTACACCAAGAAAAGTAGAAGCAGCACATTTCTGCTGGGAGATTTACACCAGGGAAGGCTTTACACCAGCAGTTCAGGACAGCAGGCTCTCGGAGCCGGGACACCTTCACTGCTGTCAGCTGCCAAATGGGAACCAAGGAGAAGAATCACCAGAGAGGCAGAGTGGAAGAAGGTTGACTTCAATCTACTTTGGCTCTGATTGTTCCTATGAATTACATAAGAGAAATATCATAACAGTAAACTGTGACTGGCAGTGAACTATTTTCCTAAGTATGCTTAATAGCACAGAACATACGCATTTATTCTTGTGTCAATATTCTACTGCGATAGCTTTTCTCCCGAGGCT
Organism: Fregata magnificens; assembly: GCA_013389945.1. Taxonomy (NCBI): domain Eukaryota; kingdom Metazoa; phylum Chordata; class Aves; order Suliformes; family Fregatidae; genus Fregata; species Fregata magnificens. Next base: position 424,417 of record WAAD01016056.1, read on the forward strand.
TAGAGAAATCCTTCCTCCTCTAATCCTGTTTTCCAGTGACAACTTAAGAACTGAAATGGCAACAATTTCCCGTTTCCAGTGCTAATTCACAAATTGCCAAGTTTTTTTTTTCCCCGCTGTTCTGCCCGTTCAGCGGCGCTCAGTCTTCTCCCCAAATATGAGTTTGAACTGTTCAGCCCGGTGGCTCCTCGAAGGGTAGCATAGATGGGTAGAGAAGGATGGGGAACCACTTCGGTTTAAATTATACGTTTGCTGATTTTTATTTCTCTTCTTTAAAAAGAATATTAGAATCATCTTAGATCGAGGCCACTTAGCTCAAGGCAGTGATGCTTCATCTCTCCAGCCCTGCTCGACACCCAAGACTGGGCACCTTCGTTTTACAGAATAGCAGTTCACTGTAGTTTGCAATATACAGAATAGCTATTAATTTCAAATACTTCTGCTTGTTTGAAAAAACAAACCAACCAACCAACCACTAAGCAAAGACTTCACTAATAAATCAGCATTGCCTGCGTTTGTCAATTTATTTGCGACAGCTAGTAAGCCCAACAAGCCCGTGCATTGGCAACAGCATCTGGAACAACCGCTGTTGTGTTATTAATTACACCACTTGCTGATTATGAACTGCAACAAATTATAATGCTATTTAATGATTAAATATTTCAGCACTAATAAATTAGCAAAATACATATATACATATTTATATAGAAAAAGATCTAGGAACAGGATACACACTTGCTTCAGACATCATGCATCAGGCAATTCTGTATGGCAGGCATTTTAATGGCAGGTAAGGTACTTTTTTTTTTTTTTCTTTTTTTTTTTTTAAATGACTGGTGCCAGTTTCAAAGCAGAATACTATTTCATCCCAAAACGGAATATATACAGCCTGAGTCAATGCCTGTGAAAGTCACTGGAACGGTTAGCTATATATGTTCTGTATTTTTAGGATAAAAAAATGAAAGGAAAATTCTATGCCAGCAGTATGACTCAATGCCAATTAAACATTAACACCTCAGGCATTTTCCTTCTGGTTTGATACTCAATTCCACAGACATAAGTTCAAAGGGAAGAGTTTTTTCAAACCCACATTTGGGCATATAACGTGTTCCCTATGAAATGGAAATCACTTGATCGCCTTGTATTAGTGGCTAGTGTAGAAACCAAAATGAACTAGTGTTTTCAAAAGGCAAAATATTATGTTTAAATGTCCGACACAGATATTCAGGAATTTGCATCCTACTATTGCCCTGCAATTTCACAGTACTTATTTTACATATTTTCTGTGAACTGGCTTACGTGAGAGTGCAGATACATATGGAGGAGGAATCACACGTAACTAATTTTCATTGGCTAGGTGTCAGGACCTAAAGACAAATCTATAATAAATACTTCTGATATTTCTGTAAGAGCAAAACACTGCTGCTAAGAGGATGGGGTGAGTACTCACATGCACTGACTGGCCATGAAGGGCCCTAAAGGGACGAGCCCTCTCCCGTTAACAAAGAGCAATAGGTTTCTCCAGCAGCAAACTGGGAGCACCCAGGTCATGCCCACACATGGACCTTCTCCCCAGAGAAACTCCTTTCACCGATACAGACACAGGCGAGGTTAAAGCTAGTCTTTCTGAATACCCCTGAATTTTCCAGCTGTTTCAGTAGGAATCTCTACCTTTAAGTCACTCCTAATTTAGGGCAGAATTTTAAAAAATATTTTGTAGGCATTAAACATACAAATCCTTGCTTTTAAGGAGGCATATCCTATTAATTACCTGAAATGTTTTTAAGCCTCTAGCTGTCCCTGAGAAGTAGATGCTGAAATGGTCTATTGAGCCACAGAATGCTGAAAACTGGGAAGGTTCATGGGGATAGATAGGAAAAGATTTAATTCAGTCCAAGATGGTAAATCAGGTTAGAAAGGAAAAGGAAAAGCATGCACGTGCCTTCCACTGTGAATACTTTTCTCAGCAGAAACCCAACTATCAGATCACCTTGAAACTGAGTTTCAAATGCAATTTTCACCTCTGCAATCTCTCCACTATCCATCCACATCAAATATTAAGCTTCTAATTAAATAGCACAGATTTCACCCATAGTCCTGCCCTGCCAGCGCTATTCTCAGTCTCTCTTTGCCCCTCAAAAGTAGTACACTAAAATTCAAGTGTTTCTAAATATTACTGTCCCAATCTTGCAAGAAATATTATAACAAGGGAAATCAACTGGGTGCACCAGAATAGCAAAATCCTTGACTCGCCGGCTTAAATTGATTCTTTTCTCCTTCATACGTATAATCTCTTAAGCCCTACATTTAATATTTTTGCACACCCTATAATGTGTTCATCATAAGACACACACAGCAACTCCTACCTCATCCCCTGCTCTTTGCCATGAAGTGCGCTTTGGTACAGAGTTAACAAATATCTCAATTTAACCGAAGACCCAGGGAGAAGGGTCCTGCATGCCCATGGCTGCAGCTCACTGCCTGAAACTGAAGACCTCCCTGCCTACCTCAACGAGAATGTCAGCCATCCACATCTTTCATTTTTTCTATGCCCACTTCCCTTAGCTGAAAAAAAGTACATCTCATGCTTTCCAGCCTGAATATGTTTCCCCTTTCCCGTTACCAACACTGTGCATACTCCTGTTTCCTCCAAGTGATTGCTATACACATGTCCTGGTTTTGGCTGGGATAGAGTTAATTTTCTTCCTAGTAGCGGGTATAGTGTTGTGTTTTGTGTTTAGTATGAGAATAATGTTGATAACACACTGATGTTTTAGTTGTTGCTAAGTCGTGCTTACACTAGTCAAGGGCTTTTTCGGCTTCCCATGCTCTGCCAGGTGCACAAGAAGCTGGGAGGGGACGCAGCCGGGACAGCTGACCCCGACTGACCAAAGGGATATTCCGTACCATATGGCATCATGCTCAGTATATAAACTGTGGGAGTTGGCCAGGGGGCAGCGATCGCTGCTCGGGGACTGGCTGGGCATCGGTCGGCGGGTGGTGAGCGGATGCATCACTTGTTTTTCCTGGGTTTTGTTCCTCTCTTTTTTTTGTTATTTTCCTTTTCACTACGATTTATTAGTATTATTATTATTTTACTGTACTGTGTAACATTGACTTCTGATAATATTACTAATCAAAAAACCCGTTTGATATTCATATTTGGTATTGCTGTCATCTCCATACCTCAGAGTATAAGACACTCGAGTTTCTCACCGGCTTTGATGGAAGGCAACATAAGCAAAGGTCCTCTCCTCTCCCACTCAGGTGAAGAACAGAGGTATGAGGGGTTCTCCTTTCCCTACCAAGGGAATAAATTCCTAAGGGAAAAAAAAATTGCTATGGCTATGAGGGATGCAGTTCCTAAAAGAATAAACTCAGACTGAATTTACAACACACACCAGTCATCTAAGTTGAAAAAGAAATTCCTTGAAAATATTCATGGCAAAGTAACAGTTGTGTTCTTCAACTAAATTTATAACGAAATCAAGAGATCGGAAGATATTTAGTGACTACCTTATTTTGATTGCTGTTTAAACTTCTCTGAATGCAAGAAATGACCACCAAAGCCCCTTTTAACCAAAAAAAAAAGTAATAAAACTAACACCATGCAGCAGGAAACAACTCCATCCCCAAAAAGGGCTGATAAGCTTTTTTATGTTCATTTTCCTCCTGTTTCACTCAATTGCAAATTCTCCTGCAGTGACAGGTGTCGCAAGAGGAAATAGGAACTTTTCTTTTCCTAATTGGTCCTCTCATCCTAGAAGCAATTTTCAAAGTGTGGAGGGTTTTGTCAGACAGTGTTTTTATGTATTATACTTTCAACGTTTAAGAAGGTCTTGAATGCTGTGAGGATCATTATTACATGATGAAGAGTGTTAGGCAAAGCTTTTTATCTTGGTTGCTGTTAAATGTCCTTTTATTGCTATATCAATCAACTAAATGATTCACAAAGTCGGGTGTAAAATAGCATGTTGGTAGAGTGGGCAAAGCTGACAGTGGGTAAAACTGTAATCTGTTTACATCTTTGGACTTGATGGCTTATTTTGCTGGTCAGGCATTTTCTAAAGCTCTCATTATTGTAGTGACTGGAAGACAAAATGAAAATGAGTACGAGATCATCTGGTGTGCATCTGACTCCTTGAATATTTTGAAAACCAAACTGCTATGGTGCAAAAAGGGGACCCATGAAAACAGTGCTAAAGAACTTTTAGATATTTTAACTGCAGGTATGGAGAAGATAGACCAGAATAATTTGGGAACTAAACAGAGCAAAACTATGATGCTGCTGGTGGGAGGGAACCAAAAAGAAGATGGAAGGAGGACAGAAGAGTAAGATTCTCTGTACGGTTTTAGTAAATTAGGTGAGAAAACCTGGATTTTGAGTTAAAGACTTCAGACTTCAAATTCAACAAACATAATTATGGCTTTTTCGCGCTAATACCATGGCCCAACGTTGCTTCCCTTTAAGCAGTTAGGCACTTCTATCACTGACTTCAAGCTGAAGCACAATCAGTTTCTTTTATTAGACGTGGTTGCTTTCTTTCCCAAAACCTGAACGTTCAGCAAAAAGTAACCAAATGCCATTTATTAACACACTGCATGAAACATTAGAGTGCAGAGAAAAAAAAAGAGTCAGGTGCATTTCTTTAACAAACTGCATTATGCAAAACACTGAATTTATAAATGTGCAAGCAAAGCAGCAATTTGAAACAGATGGGTCACTGTTTATAAAAGTTTGCTACAGATGGAAAATTAATACAAATCCTTCACCACATCACACTTTGATCAAAACTTTACATAAAATACAAATAATCTTCTCTCGCTATATTGCTCTGTTCTTAAAAGAGACATTTTTTGCAATTATTTTGCAATGTCAGAGAACTTTAATTCTCTAAAAAAATGCCCTGCATATACCAAAAATACACACCTCTGTTCAAAGCTTCCCTTTCCATGAAGGGAAGAACCTCCAGGATCTTCCATGCTCTGCCCGCTGTGTCCAGATATACAAGATCACATATCTGCCACCATACTTGTACAAGCACAAGTCCTCCCATAAAGCAAGAGTTTGTGGTAGCTTAAACCAGCTGCTAGATCACAAATAATAACAATCTCCTGCTGTTGCAGGACTGCCCTAGTCCTACAACCAGTATTCCACAGGTAGCTTACTCACTCCACGGCAGCGGCATGGAGACCTGGTGATGTCTATGACGGGTGCACCACCAGTCCCATGGCTGGAACAAGGTCTTCACTGTGAGATAAGTGCATCTCAGAATGGGGGCCTGGCCTTAGGACATCTATGTTATGGAGCTGGATCTCTCCAAAAACTATTCCTTTGATCTAAAGCTCTGAGTAAGGTAACCAGGAGCCCTGAAGCGTGCAAAGCCCAGTTGTTCTTCACAATGCAGAAAAAGCTGTCTTTAGACTATTTTACAAGCTATTCTTTTTTTATCTCATTCCCTCATATATATCACAGACTACATGTTGTTTTTCATCGAGTGCTTTTTATTAAGCCTACCACCACTTTTATTAGTAAATTTTACTGTATAGAAAAGTTTCCTGAACTTCACTGTACAGTTATTTTGTATTTGATTTTATCTTTCACTAGGTAGGTTGTCAAGAAAATTTCAGCTCGGGCACCTGCTTTGTAAATTAATTAAGAAATAGCAATAGCTTTGGAAGATCATAAGTAAAACTGTAAAATATGAGACTCAGAGGTCCACAGTTATTTTACTGCTTCTAAAGGCAACTCATACTCTTCAGGCATACAGAATAGTGGTTCAACAGACTGTTCATACATCTCTGAAGTACGGAGGACTAAATGCCTGCCTTTATCTCTTGGGTTTAAATGTCATGGGAACAGAGACAGAAATGACAGTGTGTGCTTTCATTACAGAATCCTTGCAAAATTTCTGAACTGCAGGTTATATCAAAAGAAACTGCACTCCAGCAGGCAACATCCTGCTGTAGCCATTTCCATCACCTTCTCACACTCACGATAAAACAATTTTACAAGAGCTTGTAACACAATAATATTTGTATTAAAACAGCTCACTACTACACAGAAGCACACATTACTCTCCTGAAAGTCAAAAACTCAAGGCCAAATTTTACTATCCATTAACTCCAAATTATTCCGCCAACTGAAAGAGTGTAGCATGAGTAGATTAAGATTTACCGAGAGATTCAGTAGAAGCATTAAAGATGTGAAAAAAGTGAGCAATATTTCCACATCAGCATCACTCGGGAGGTATCAGTCAAGTTTCACAGACCGCTTCGCAGGGCAAGTATGACAACACAGCAAGACGGTGATTTTATTGAGTTCCGCCAGGAACAGAAGCTCCTCTCCTACAGCACATGCAAAGGCACATGACAGATGGACATCTCCACCCAACTGCTCTACCACAAGCCCCTGAGAACAGAGAGGTGTGCTGGTATCACAGGTGGGTAGATACACGGAGGGCCTCTCTCCCTCACTCCTTGCAACTAAAAAAAAAAAAAAAACCACCCAAAAAAACCCACCCCACCACCTCCCAGAGGCTGGGAATAACATTAACCTTAACGCGCCACCACAGCGGGAACAAGCAGACCCCAAAACACCCCAGCACCCGCCCCCAGCGAGGCAGGAGGGGTGATGCGCTCCCACGCTAAGAAGAAAGGCTCACAAAATATGCATAAGAATTTTTTTTTCAATGTAATATATGCATATATAACACTAATGGCAGTAAATCAGTAAACATTCTTTAAATTGCCAAGCTCTAACAACCTTAATTCCCTAAAAATGTACTTCCAAGCCATGTTTGTACAAATTAACAAGGGCAAGGGTACGATGATGCATCGATGAACCTGCACTGGGATGAGTAAACACAGTAAGAGAGTCTAAATTTGAAAATACAGGATAATTAGATTGTGGGTGGTTTTTAATACATCTTGTCAAATTTTTGGCTCAGGCTAACATACAGCTGTGGCCTTGGTAAAAATAATACATTTACCATAGACTTCAGTTTTGAATGAGGAGGAGTCTGTAAAGTTTCAGCCTAATAATTGACTTGCAGTTTTTGTATACTGCATACATATGTATTAGAACTTCAACTGTTGGGAAACTGAAAACATGATTAATTTGAAGTTACAGAAGGAATGACACAAGGAAGACTATGGCTGACACCTCAGAGCTACCCTTAGAAACCATTTTATTTGTAGGCATGGCTATCGAGACCCATTGGAGTAAAATGCTTATAGACCGGATTTTGCAGCCTGCCTTCTACTCACGTAGCTGCATGGAACAACTGGTGACCCTCTTTTAAAAATGTCTCTGTGAGACTGGGCTACTACAAAACTAGGATTTTAATAAAATAGTCTCAAAGTCGCTGCACCTTAAGCATAAATTTTGTTTGGTTTATGGAATCAAGGTAGCACAAATATTCTCAAATACATAACTGCAAAGCCTTCAATTCCTAGGTAGTGAAATGCTCTGGGTCGTAAAAGCCATGTTTGGAAAACACTGGTGAAGGCTTCCCCAAGACAACAGTTTTAGCACACTCTGCCTGACCAGGGAGGCTTTGAGTATAAAACTGCTAACAGATGGCAATGTTTTACTTTATAAGATTGATTCCAGCAATAAAGAATGCAAATTTTGCCTCTTCATTTCTGCTGATACAAATCCACTAGAAACCCCAATATAAAAAAGAAGCACACTTCCTGTAACAATTTAAGTGTGATTGCTCAAAATTTGACACAGAGATAACAAGAGTTATCTGGGCTTCATCTAATCTTAATCAGATGTGCTCAAAGAATTAGCAAGACTTCAAACTCACATTGCTACTCTCCTTTAAATAAAAACATATGAGATTCAAGAAAAGAGAAAGTTTCTATTACACCTTTGTTCATTATTCTCCGCGAAGAATGTATGAACTGCTCTAAGGGTTTAACATGTATAGTTAACCAGCACACACTTGTGTGAGCATAGTATCATATTGTTTTTTTAAATATATGTGCTTTTAATGGTAACTTTACATTTATGTGTGTATTCTATGATATACAATACACAGAAAAGAGATTTTCTTTCTTACAATAGTGCTACACATCAGTCAAAATTTATTAACTAGTATTTTCTGACAATTCAGTCAGTCAGTTTCAATTATTTATTATTCAGCGTAAAACAGATGCTTTTCACTTTTTTCTGAGATCGTATTTTTCCTGTCTTGTCAATAGGAAGTCACATTTGCCATTCAATTTACATAATGTGTAGGCTCTCCTGAATCATCAAAATAAGCTGAAGTAGCAGGGAAGCAACTTACATGAATATCAACGACTCCTATTTTTCACTCTGGGTGACATCCATACAGCCAAGGTATGCCCAAACAGTTGAAAAATAATACCAAAAAAGGACAGGGAAAGAAAGGCAAAAGGGCAGACAGTGCAATAGGAGAAACACCCGGCAGTCGGCAAAACGGGGCAAGAAAACAGTAACTAATACAAGGGGGGATTTTCCCTGGAGCACGCACATGGGTACGCACTCACCAGTGCCACATCCAGCCAGAGGGTTTCCTAAAGACAATTTAATTTGGACCACAGCGCACCTCTGCTGATCAGCAAAGGAACGATATCCCAGGTCTAAACAGGTCTAGTTTAAAAAGCAGCGTGCCAAAGTGTTGGGTGTGCAGTAGCCGAAACAGATGACTCAGCCCAAGGAGGTGTCCCTTCAATCGTCGCTAGCACCCTGCTAAAATTATGCTACTGATCACCATAGCCAAGGAAGTAGGAGTGATTTTTTTCCACCACTTCTCTGAATGACATGCTGAACCTCATAACTCCTGCCCAAAATTTTTGTTGTAAGAAATATATTTAGGCACAGAAAAGGCAAGTTAAATCTTTCTGGGAGAAAAAAAAAAAATATTTTCTGTTACTCTGAATTTATCAGGAAATAATTTCTTTACGTAATGATAAAAAAAAAGCAGTTATCCATGCTTAAGTATAAAATAGCACACAAACACATCTTCACCAGCAATGAGAGTGTGTTCCACTTTTCTGCACAACTCATTACTGACAATACCCAGAGAAAATCTTTATAATGTCCTGTTTCTCATTTCATGAATTTTTACAGCTAATATGTTCTCAGTCAAGAATAATGTAGTGATTAGAACAGAGCTTGGTAAGAATATCTGGCAATGTAAGACCTATGGAATTTAATGAATTTCTCTCCGACTAGAAGAAAATTATTGATCACCAATTTTTTTTTCAAGCTTTAGATCAATTTTTACATCATTTAGCATAAAGTTTCTAGAATTAATTCATGAGAAGGTACAGATAACAAGCTTTGAAGTAACAAGATATTGATTTGTGCAACTTTCTATTCTAATTTTAGGATTTGATCACAGCTAATTTAATTTGACTAGTGCTTTTTTACTTTTAGATACCTACAAAATAACTTGAAGATGAAGATTCCCTTTGACAATAGCTTCAGGAGACTTCATCAGAAAATAAAATTGGGAAAAGTTGTGGTTTTTTGTACTCACTTGCGCAGACACACTTATGCATGAATACACACACCAGCTTGTTTAGTGACAACAATATTGCCTGGAATAATCTGACAAGAAAGGAAGCAAGAAAGGTCTCAGCGTGTAGCTCCATTTCGATTAACAGTCTCCCCTTAAAGTATAACTTGAAAAAACTCAACAGTAAAAGATGCAATTTTACTTCAGTAGTGTTTAACATTCTCTCACGTCGAATCATTTTGTGTATTAAGCTTTGGTGCCAAATTAATGCAATTTCCACATTCCAATAGGCTGAGCCGTGATTTTACACATTTGAGCTCTCACATGCCTTGGCAGTACCGCTCCGTTTCCTGGGACACCGCAGTACTGGATGAGACTCTCAGACAGGGATTTGTTAAAAGCACAATTCCTGATCTAGGGTAATAAGTGTTTGGCAGCCAAATTAAATAAAATCTAGAAACCATCTGTTTTAGGAACTTAAATGATTAATTTTAGGAAGATGTTCTAAAAATGAGGTTATTTTTGGCATAGCATTTATTTATAAGACATATCACTAGCAATCCAGCATTTTTCATACCAGGCTTATAACTACATTTTCCAGTTATCCATCTGGGCCCTTTTCAATTCAGTGGTTTAATTAAAACTCAATGGTATTATCAATCTGTTGCATTTTTCATTTTGATGGTTATTACATTTACAGTACAGCAGGAGTACAAATTAAAGTAGGAAGATAAATCTCATCTGAAAATTTCATTTCTGTATCTTTAGTAACTTTCATTGTCATAATATTTTCTAGCTCATTCACATTTATAAAACAGTTTTAATGATCTATTTTTTATGATTACAATGAAGGGAAACAGGAAAAAAATTATTTTCAATAGCTTTACACATCTCACAGGGTATCTCTCATCATTCACTCCTTCAGTCTGGTCAACAGATGGACATTACACAGCAAGGTTGGGAAAAGGTCCATGACGGAGCTGATATTAAGAGTTTTCTTTTCACCTCTTAAACGTGTGATTTGGCAGTAAGTAGCCAAGCACACATCTAAGAGAGGAGATGTAGGAAGAAAGTAACAGATTCCACAAAGAAGAGAACGGTGAAATGAAAATTGCAACATTGCAAGTTACACGTAGTTTCAGTTAATATTAAGGAAGAGCATAGCTGTGCCTTCAAACTACCTGAACAGTCCTGGAGGACTCTAGCTTTAGGTTGCAGTATCCAAACGACTCTTAAATTTCAGGTCACCATTTTGGCTTAGGTTTTTACTAATGGAGATTATTTCAGAGTTTTTTTGGTTTTTTGTTTGTTTGTTTGTTTGTTTTAGGGGCACTTAGCAACAAAAACAGTACATGCTCAATTTGCTTACAACTAGAAAGTTAATTAGAGCAAGCTTTATATGGTCAAAAGGAGGAAGGGAAAAAAAAAATCCCACAGCTCTCAAGTAAACTTGCTAGAAAAGTAGAAATAACTGCCTCAGCTACTCTTTCAACTCTCCTTATCACTACTATAGAAACAGAGACATGTATAATTGACCTGGCCTACACTGGTGCCCGTGCATGCTGCTACCAAGGTCTTCAAAGCTTTATCTGGCTTACAGGACTTCAAGAAACACAAAAGCCAGTTTGCCATTGGTGTTGTCTGTTTGTCTAGCAGTTTCTTCTTTTCATAGCAGTAAACTCCCTAAAATTCTAATTATAATCAAGAGAAGACATCCCTGTAGATGTCAGAAATTAGAGAGACACATCAGGTCCCCTGACCTGTGACCAAGACATCAAGGAGTTTATCTATCATCACCTTCCCCTGGGCTTTGTGCAGCATTCCCAGCACGCTCACCGTTTCCCAGGGGAGACGATTCCCCTTTTCATTTCCCAGCTCCAAGTCTTGCAGCAGAGCTTCTACCATGCCAGAGCTGCTTGCCTGGCTCTGAAAATGGTAGAGCATTTGGAGCAACACCGTTAAAGACTTACTAAACCAAGTTTTAGAGCTGTTTTTGCTACTTTTGTTTGCAACCCCAGCTAAACAAAAGGGAAAAGAACCCAAAAAACCTCTCAGTGCCATTGAATGCTTCAGGTTTTCAGGAGGGAACATTTCAAATACTCCCTGCAGAAACAGCAAAACAAGGTTAACTTCAGCAGACATTAACAAAAATACAGGAAAAACCTCTATTATTTGTATTAAATGGTAAGCAGAACTGTTTGCAAACAATGTTATTTTCTTTCAAAAACAGAAAAAAAGATATTTAATAGCAGTGGGCATGGCAGAAGTGAATGGACGTGCAACGCCACCTCCCTGTAGAAGGTTTGCTAGGGTGCACTGTATGGCAATAAAGAGCATTACAGGCTCGTCCAAAAGCAGGCAGACACGCAGGTGCCTACCTGCTCCTCTCCCTTTTCCTCCTCTCTCCTTGTCTCTTGATTTGAGGAAATAAGGTTTGAGGCAATCCATTACCTAAGTGATGTACAACCTTCCACTTTCATTTTTAGTTCATTACAAAGCCAGGAGAACTATAACAATCAAATATTTAAACTGGTAGAAGCTATAAAAATCAATGGAGTAGATACATGTAACTATAATGGGGAAGAATCAACACAGGTTTTACACACACAAAAAAAAGCCACACTTTAAAAATAGAGTCTTCTGGAGGAATAAAAAAAAGCATATAGATAAAAATGTAGCTATTGACTACATGAAGCAGGACATCACCAAATTCCCTGGCTCAGGTTTGCACCCAGCAGCAGTCCAGTTCCTTTAACTAGAGAAGACACAACCTTAACTATACATAACTAGTAACGTCTCCTAAAATAGCTATTACCATTTCAGAAAGAGATCTTGGAGTCATTTGAAGAGTGGTAAGAAACCACAGAACAATCAGTCCTGATGAAAGAGACACCAGAACATCAGGAAATACTGGAGCCCAAAGCATCCCTTGGCAGGGTATGGTACGCAGGATAGTGCACTCCCATTTGGAAGACTGCACCTAGACCTATTCCTCATTTCAGAAAAGGATAGTAAAATTAGAGAAAGTCCAGACAAGAGTAACAAGGATTATTAAGGCTTGCTTCCAAAAGGGGAATTACACAGACTGACTAAAACTGGGAGAAAAAAAAAAAAAAACAATTAACATGCATATGCGAAATGTATGCAATATGAAAATCAGCAAGAGGAAAGGACAAAAGGAAAAGAATATTCACCATTCCTTATACCATTAGCTGATAGGCAGCAATCTTAAAACCTTACAAAAATATAAGGCATAATTCAGTTAGACAGCAAGAACCGTAAGGAAAAGGAAGATAATTTATTAGACCAAAGGAGATCGTTAGCAAAACCAAACACGCTTTCAGCATACACCGTAGCAGGTTTATGAAGAATTAGATTCTAGGATGCTTGGGTGCCAGAAGTACAAATTGTTTCAAAAAGTAATTTAGACGGATTCATAGCAAAAAGTCCATCGGGGCTATTAAGGTTATCATCCCTGTGGTGCAGGCATCGCCTCCAGCTCAGGACTTCCAAAGCTTCAGGCTGCCAGAAGTGGAAGGGGATGCAAGAAAGTCTCTATATTTGCCCTTTTCTTACACAATTTCCCCAAGCAGCCAGCATGGCCAGTGTTGGGGACGAGGACAGCCTCAGCGGGACTGTGGGGTCGCTCACCACAGCTGCTCTCTTGGTCTTATTTGAAGAAAGGGGAAATCAAGGTTTGCAGAAGGGCAGTAAGAAATATACATTTATTCTCACACACATCATCTTCTGGCCTTACATCAAAGAAGAAACGACTAAGAAGCATTTATCTGATTAATGTTTTCCAGCAATCAACCTGTCCATTGGGACATCATTCATTAGAAGTTGTGTCTGGATTTGCGGTGTTCATCATTTTTTTTCCGCAGACCTCACCCAAAGTCAGTGGAGATTCCTGCTGACTCAAACGTTGGATCAGAGCCAGCATTTCCACAAAAAGAAGTGGCTATACAACTTAAAGAGAGGAAAAATTAGTTAACTGCTTGGTCAAACGAGATTCCAGCTTGGGTGCTGATCTTGATTACTGAAGGAGAACAAAGAACAACACAGTATACCCTGATAGGCATCAGGAAGAAAATCATGAAGTCCAAAAAACAGTCTGTAGCAAAGCAAGCAATGTCATCTATAATAGTTTTATGTCTGAGGCTTGACGTCTGGCTTTTCCTTGTACTGTCAGCAGAGGGTTCCTTTGGCTAAAAAATTATAAGAACACAATTTAAAAAAAAAAAAAAGGTTGAGATAACACTCTTTTCAAAAAAACCATATGCAAATACTAATTTTGCAGCTGATCAGTTTTGACACACATGGCTATCAAAATGTTAAGCCTTCTATGAAAAGACTGTAGTTAGCTGAGAGGAGCCTACCAAGAGTATCTCTTCAAGCTGACATTCCCAATAACAATTCTAAAGGTACCTAGGCAGTACTTATTGTACCCATCACGCCCAGCCAACGCCCACGAGAGACACATCTTAGTCCACACACATAAAAACGTCGCTCACTTCAGCCAACTCACGTACATTTAACTTTGAAAAAATGCTAAAAAAAACAAAATAGAAATTAATATTAAACGTACACATAACTGTTACTGGGTCTTATAGTGGGAGCGCTAACTAGTTACCTTTCTGAACAGGATCTTGGGAGGCAGGAAAAAGGCTTGGCATTCAACTTGCATTAACTTTTGATATGAGTCAGACACCCAATTATCCTTTGTGCTGTTGAAAAATCCACCCTCGTCTCTAATTCTTATATTTCCATAAGAGTTGACATCTATTAAAACATCATTAGGCATGCAGTCAAAACAACATAACACTTCAAAAAATTAATGGGAGTCATAGTTAATTGTCTGTAAAATATTTCTTTAAAAACTCAATAATTGGAGTCAATATTTCAGATATCTCTTCCATATATTTTGGGGTTGAATATTTACTGGAAGAGTGTCGGCTACTGGTATTTACATCAGAAAGAATAAAAGGAAACCACGACACAGTAGTAGCCTATGCTTTATGAGTAGTTCTGACTTAATTGCAAAATTTTAATTAAAAGGACTGAAGTATCTACCAATTCAAAATATATTTACGCTGTTCTTTAAAAGAGTGATATCTATACTCTTGAAACAACCCAAATCAAACAGGTTTTTTACAAGAAATGTAAGTGATTGCTGCAAAGTACTTAAAGCTAGAAAGAAGCAAAAGCTTGTTAAAAAAGATCACAGAGATCGAAAAATGCAAAATATAAAATGATAAAAAAATAAAAACGAATACAGATTACCCTCTAGAATTTATTATAAAATGTAAAGAAGATATGAAAGATGGTTAGCATGAATGCTAAGAATAATATGAGGTTTTAAGAATATTAGGAGCTAAAGGAATCATGCCAACAGTGTGATTAACTGCCACACGAGTCCTACTAAAGTCTTCATTAGAAAACATCCGAGAGCAGATGGGATAAGGTTGAGTGATCCGTTCCTTGACCTGAACTGAACACTTCAGTTCTACCATGCACCTGAAGGACACCCATGCAGCCAGCACAGGCACAGAAATAAAGTACTTTTCACAAGTACCTGGTTTGCCGCCCATGCTCCAGACAAGGCATGGACACACGTTTCTCGCTGGGAAACCCCAGACAGCCCTACACCAAATGCTTTTTTAAGATATTTTTCTCTACCCTCATTTCTGATGTTGTCATGTTACACGCAGTCTTGTCAGTGCACAATGTGCAGCATTGGTAAGATACTTTGAGAATTTAGGTACTGTGCTTCCTTCCCATCAGCGACAACTCCAAACACAGAAGCATGCTGCATCTTCAATGTGGAGGATAAAAGGAAAAAAACGGTAAATTGGCAACAGATCCATAACCGGCAAAGAAAAGATCTGTTTCTTTAATATGCCAGAAATATACACTGATATCCAGAAAAATATTTTGGCTTGAAACTGAATGAGATATTGGAGATGTGGCCTGTTGGATTACGCCAACTGAACCGAACAAAATACCAAAAATTTATCTGTGTGATCCATCACTCTGAAATTACTGCCGACAAAGTGCCTACTTACCCAGAGGAAATCAGCTATGGACATAAATTAATATTTCTTCTTTGTTAAAATGAAAATAGTAGATCCTCTCTTAAGGTGAGGTATAATAAAGCAAAAACTGCAAGTGTTTTCTCATCTATTCCTGCATCCCTTTTCAAATGGAAAGGCCACTTAGCAAATAACAGAAATGGATGCAGCTGCAAAGCTAATGGAGGTAAGCGGGGAGATGTGCAGCCATGGCTGCATCATGCTGCTTGGTACATTAAGGTATGAGTAAGAAAGTCTGTTACCCCAAGGTAATGCCATGTCTGGGATTTAAATATCACCTCCAGAAAAAGCAGTTCCAGGAACCACTCCTAGATGTAGTTCATTAGAGTTTTGTATGGTAGTGGGGGCACCTAAAACTGCCCGAAATGGTGCCTGCCCAAAACTGGTCCATGCTAAAAGAGGATGACCATGAGCCATCAGCCAGATTAAACAGCAACCAGGGAACTACACAGAGGCTTTTGAAACGAAGAAAGAAATCAGCTTGAAAAGTATAGAGAAAAAAAAAAGCGTGATTTTTTTTCTTATAGCAGAGGGGAGGGAGCAGTGGGAAGACAGCAGCGGTGCGGATCTCACCCCAGGGAGGCAGATGGGTGCACACGGGCGCAGCACCCACATCCCCCCTGGGAGAGGACCCCGCACGACTGGGGACGGGGGGGCGGGGTGCAACTTCATGTGCAAGTGGCGGGGATGCTTTTGGGGGAGGGGGATAATGATTAGAAACTTTTAGGGATTAGATCTAGGAAGGTGTTTATAAATTTATACTACGCGTCTTGTACTGCAGCTCATCTGGTACATTGCTGATATTGGTCTTGAACGTAGAGTTCACTGATTGCTGGTTAATTATGTCCCATTAATAAATCAATGAAGCGCTTTGATCCTGGTTTGATTTATACTAGATTATTTGAGCAGCTTCTCGCTGCAGCAAGCAGGTGTCATTGCTTTCCCTGCCTGTCTTTCTGAAAAATTGAGAAACTTAATATAGTCCACAAAATTTTACTCTCAACATCTTATCGTTAATTCAGCCACTTGAAGGAAATTACTGATGGGTTCAAGAACTGACCAGGGAGAAAAGGATCTCCCATAATTTAGAGGGAGTAAAACACTTTTGCTTGAGAAAAATAATGCCATGTTGACTTTAAGCAAGCCTGACCACTCTAAAAATGCATAAAAGGCCACTATGGTTTTGGGCAACTAATGAATTTTAATAAAAAGTTTATTACTTCTTCAGTTAAAAAAAAAAAAAAAAAAAACTTACGTTAGAATAAACAGAGGCCCGGCAAAACTATTAAACCACAGATATTCTCTACTGTCTCGGTCTGTGCATTCAACTATTTTTCCCTCACAGTAGACAAGCACTCACACCAGCAGGCCACGGAGCAGGAGGACACTTGCTACAACACCAGCAGTTAGTGTCTCACAATTTGTTATATTGGATTTTATTGTTATTTTTCTGCTACAAATTGTGGTTTTCAGCAATTCCACTAAGCTTAGGTAAACTACATACCATGCACCAGAGTTTAACTCTCTGCTGATTGCTCCCCATAAACAGCATTTGTTGCCAAAGCTATGAATTTAGACAAACGGGAAAAAACCAGTCTAAGGAAAGTATTGTAAAAGAAGAGTGACAATTACATTCCTTTTTATTGATGACCCTGAGCGTGGTAACGTGCTGACAAACATCCTTCTTCCCGTGCTATCACAGCCCTCAGTGCACTATGTCCTACACAACCACTAACCTTCATTTTGCAGTTTTTCCTCTTTTCCCGACTGATGCAAAGCTTCACGTGGACAGGGGGGAGATCCAGGCAAGAGCAGGTAGGAAACAGGGCTTGGGTTAGCAGTGCAGGGGCAAAAGAGAGAAAAGAGATCACAGCTCTTAGAAGCCCCCACTCTTTTACTTTCTTTAAAAGTTATCACAAGATGAGGTGGTTTCTTTAAAATTAGGAAAAATTAGGATGGCCACCTGCCCTCCCTCGTTAGCAGTACCCTTCGAAGGAGCCACCAAAGCCATTTGGGAGCAGTCTCTCTGGAAACGAGATTTGCAGAGGAGTTTGTCTGATCGAGGTGGTGGAGCCCGATCTGAACGGAGAGAAGTCGACTGGCAAAAGGTATTCCCTGGAAGGTAAACGTATTTATTCATTCTATGGCCCTTCTGCCTTATGTTAAATTTATGAGATTTTATGTTCTATTTTCAGCGTTCAGCTCAGTAAACCACAGTCGCGGCACAGAACGAAAAAATCCCATAAAGTCAAAAAGCATAGAAAGAGATTTAACTGTCTCCTCTTAATTTCTTTCTTCTCTCCGGGATAAATCTTTGATTCAGGCTGAACGGCCCAGCTACTCTTCGGTGGGGGAAGGGGAAATGCACACCTCCTAAAACTGCCGCACAACTCCTTAGCTGTCGCCATAGCCCAAACCAAACGCATCCCAAGCCCACGGCTCAGAGACAGGGATGGTGTCTACTCCCTACCCACCCCACCTGTAACTGCAGGCAACAGAGCGACAGGGTTTCTCTGGAGCCTCTGCACTGCCTGTGCTGCTGCCATCTATAAATACCCACATGAGTTTGGTAACAAAACCATGTTAGTTCCGTCCAATCCATCTTTGATAGCTGCAAAGTGCTGAGCCCTAATATACAACAGTACGGTGGTCAAAATTATTCCATTTTCGAGCTATCACACACACACAAAAAAAAAAAAAAGATTTTGATGAGGCCAGGCGGGTCTGCCAAACAAAATTTCTGTCTAAAAATCTTCTCAAATTACAAAAAAAACCCCTACTTTATTTAGCTTTGGTTATTCTCTTTCTCTCCAAAAGCTGAGAGCTATAAATCTCTCCAGAACAGAGCCCATTAACGCAATCTCTAACAGCCTGTAACACCGGCGGTACCAACCAGCTGTCACCACCACGCCTATTCAGGCTTTATATATTGTTCTTGGAAAAAAGCAGGAACACAGTACCTGGGTTTTATTTTTCTATCAGAAGAATGCAAGGCTAGACCATAATTATTATGTTTAGAAAAATGATACAGGAGCTACACAGTAGATACTTTATCTATCATCCCGCCTGGTTTCTAACTGAAGGGAAGGAAATCAGCCAGCCTTGAGAAAAAGACTCCAAGATGGGTTACAATAAACTGAACAGGAGAAAATGAAGCTCTTAAAATTAACCTTTAGAAGTTTGTAAACTTCATCTACAAGACTAAACTTCATCCTTCCTTACTCTCAGAATTTTATTCTAAGCAGCTGTGATATCTGCAGCAACTGCTTAAACCTACACCTGAAGCCATGCAGATTTTAAGAAAATGCATTTCTCTGTTTCATTTATATACGTAGAATATAGTACATAGAGAATATACATTTTACCTGGGTTTGAGGAGAGACCAGAAAACAGTGTCAATATTTAATTTTAATGTCACAAAGCAAAATTGTCTTTCAGAGAGCTCTTCAGAAACTCGGCTCCTGCTCTTCGAGAGGAGGAGGTTGGCAGCATCAGAACTTGGAAAAAGAGTTTTAAGTTCCAAAACTCCATTCTTATTCTCTTCATCACCTACACATGGAATAATTTCATTTGGTTTTGTCACACAAAAAATGCTGCTGCCCTCATTTCTGAATAGAATCACTAAAATACTGATTAGCCGTAACATTTTAAATTGACAACATGATTTAAACAAGACAGAGTATGTACAACAGGAACACAAAAGATTGGATTTGGGTTTTTTCCTATTTAATTTTTTGTCTCCTCCTCCTGTTGCCCAAGAACCTCTCAGATCTCAGTGCTGTATACAGTCCAGTCCAGCTTTTGTTAGAGGATGCTAAACCCGGTGCTAAAGGTGCGCTTGGCAGCACGGACTGACTGTGAATGAAGTTGGACCACGGGCGTCCCAGGTGTACGGTGCTAATGCGGTGAGGTCTTCACCGCTGTGAAGCAAATGTGAAGCAACAGTTTGGGGCACATTTGAATGTTCCTGACTCCCATGATGTCATCCAGCAACACAGACGATGCCACGAAATGCGCAGTCCTCGAGGTTGGCAGAACAGATGGAGCCTTAACCTTTACTGGAGACGCCAGTTACACAGCTTCTGCATCTTAAATAATTTATACCATCTGATAATATGGGAGCTTCAGCTGTGGAAACAGATGATGCTGAAACAAGATCTGATCCAATCTGTTCTCTCACCAGTGTTCAAAAACTAGGAAAGGTGAATAGGTCATTTGGCAGCCCAGGGCCCTTAGAAGCACAGGACCTTCAGCCCCAAACACTTGTTTATTACTGTTTATTACACTTAACAGGACTCAGCACAGGTTTGTGGTGCACCACATTTGCTTCAACTAATGAATTTTAACGCAATTTTGCTCTAAAACCAAGCAAAAGATTTCCCCAAATTACAGTTCGGATGCTCTGCAGATGAAGATGTAAGTTAGGCAATCACTGCGTACGTTATCATACAAATATCTAAGTAACACACAGCAGCTTGCTCTTAAGATAAAATATTTACAAATGGGTAACAGTGCTTTTGCAGGACTGGAGTAGTAAAAAGGACCCCAATTTTAAATACCCTGAGAATAAACTTTGGGGTGAGAGCAGCACTTGTGCTAACTCTCAGGACGGATGATGCTGTGCAGGGAAGTGTGGTACAGGGAGAGTCAGGGCTGTGGACGCTGTTAGCCCCAACGCCGGAGCAGAGCAGCCCCGCAGCGGTGCACACCTGCGTGCACAGAGCAGCGGGGTAAGGAGATGAGAGCGAGGAAGCAGCACGAGTACATTACCTAAGTCAGCCTCAGGACTACAAATAACATCGCATTTTTAGCCTGCCTTTTTAGACAGCTGGGGCAGTCTGAAAGCTCCCCCAAAAGCATTTTGGAGAAGCATATTAAAGTAAACCAGCCCCGCTTCAGCTTACTTTAATATTCCAGACTAAAAACTGTTTTATAAAAGCTGATTCATGAACAGACCAAATATTGCTGTTCTGGGATGCACAAGAAAGAGCAGGGCAGATGGTCAGGGGTGGCAGCAGCTTCGCTCATCTGATTTTAATCCATCACCACCACTCTGTCAGAGCCCTCAGTCACGTGCATTTCACTTACTCACTTGTTCGGTTCATGCAAGGCATCCAAAAAAAGCCCGCTGAACAAGATGTACAGCTCATATTTACTATTCAACCCTGCCAGCATTCCTGGTTTTTTAAACAAGCTTGGAGAAATAAATTTGCTCTTGGCTGAACCTCTGCCAGGTTTTCCATCCTAAGTGCATTTTAATCGGATCGCCGCTAAAACTTTTCAAAAAACAGTATTTAATGAAAACAAACAGATGTATAACTGCCGAACGTCACTAAGATTGTTAACATGTGTCATCACCAAGTTTTAATAGCAAAACTAAAAAAACAAAATCGGGAGTTATGACAGGGAAATATGGTTGCTATAGAAGTCTCGCTTCCACAAACACCATTTTCCCAGCAGAGAGGAGCTCCTACGCACAGACCCAGCGGGCACCCGTGTCAGCGTCTGCGTGCACGCTCACCCACGCAGCTCCCACGCGTGGGCTGGTCCCGTTCCCCTTCCGCCACCCACCCCACAGCGCCCTCCTGCCCTCCCACTGCTCATCCTCACCACATCTGCTGCAGGGCAGGTCACTTCTCAGACAGTTGATTCAACAGAAACCCCCTAAAAATATATAGAAAAAATATAGTTTCCATCACATCAGCTATCTGAATCGACTCATCCAGCACGGTCACCCAACCTGACCCACTGATGAGTGGAGCTATGGGTGGAAACCTCTACCCAGGGGAGGACACGGCTCCCTTTGGCAGCAGTTCTACAAGTCCACGCTGTAACCTCCTGCATAAATAAACCTGCTTAAAGAAGTTCTGAGTTATCAACTGAGGCAGCTTCTCCGGAGGATAACTCCACTTACGGCAGGTGCTGCTCATACAAATGAAAAGGAAGAGCCGAAGTAGGAGAATTTGGAAAGATACGCTGGGGATACAGTCAAAGAGATCACGGACGCCAGGCTCTTTTACCCAGCCACGTTCATGCTTCAAAATACCTGCATCAACATTATGACTCCTATTTCTAAGAATAAAACTGAATAGAATGATCAATGGTTTCTCCCTCTACTTTCCATAGGAAAGCAAAGCAAAGAGCCTGTCTAAATTTTCCTTCCTTCCTTAATGAAACTCTTATTGATTTTTCATCCTTGTGAATCATTGCCTTGCAGCAATTTCTTTTAGCCTCCGGTTCTCACATTTAATTTCTATGTATGCTTAAGGGAAAGTTTATCAATAGAGTCTCCAGAGAGATACTAGGAGGCTTTTATGAGAAAGTTATGAAATTTTACATATGGCATTTACCAACCCAGTTAAAAAAAAAGCCAGCCTAGAATAATGCATGACATTAACAATCAGCAGTTTCATGTCGCATCCTATGCCACCTCCGTGCAGCTGTCAGTGCATAAAGACAACAGAAGTCAGACTGAATAGATTTATGTTGATAAAGACTAAAAATAAAACACACCACAACAGAAATTCATTCAGATGTATGGATCTTCCACATGTTAACAGCTACCTGAAGACAAGCTGACCAGAACACGTGTATGTGTCCATAGGACAGCAGGACAGATATGGGCACTAAAATGTATATTCAGGCCAGGCATGATAAAACTGTTAGGATTAAAAACAAATTTTTTTTTTTAAAAATCCATCCAGCAATACATTAACAGACAGCTTTGCCAATACCATCAAAGACATAAAAAGAAACAAATCTCTGATAATTTATTCTTAAGCTAAAATTTCACAGCTGCTTCAGTTGCTATTTACCTAGGAAAAAAACAAAAATTCTATGGACCTTTTAGTTCTCATTCATGCAAAAAATGCTAATTTTACTAGTCAATGGGGGAAGTAAATTTATGGGCCAGCAGGCATCATCCAGGATACAGTAATTCAACTGTTAGCCAGGTTCATATCTAAGAAAAGGAGATAAACTTTGGCTTAGAAGTCAGTATTTTGCATTGTGATTAATATTGTCTAAATGGCACTGTCAACAAGTAAAAAGGATTGGCTAGAATTGGTTCCAGAAGACCTGAAAACAAGGATCTTTCACAAAATATCGAGGCTTTGGGGGGTTGGGGGGCAGGGGAATCAGGCCCTATAAAACTTACACCTTTAGAAAAAAATTGAGTCAAGTCTGTTGCTTTATCAGTCAACCGCCCAGTCTATCTGTTGTCCTTGAGAGGTGAAGCAGGAAGAAAGCCTGATGGAAACCAACTTCTTCCCATTTTCTCAGGCATCTGTCTTTTTGTTAACGTACCAACTTACTAGTACTATCCTAATGGTGATAATGCAATTGTCCTTAACCATTTCCCAAATTACCTGATCAAGGAAGGAATTAAATAGGGTTACCCACCTAGTAGCAATTAATATCCACCAGCAGTGATGTATAAGAGAGCCTGTGGTACGCTGCCCACGCAGCTGAGAGCAAAGCAGAGGAGAGAGGAGAGAAACCACTGCCGGTCACGAAGATTAGACTGAAGAACAGGCTCTGTGAGGAGGTCAGACTTCACAATCTGAAGTGTGCCAAAGCAAGAAAAGTCCTTGAACTGCGCAGGAACAAGCACTGGACGAAGCTGAAGGAGATGACTTATGAGGGATGCTTATTCCACCACAAAGAAAAGTGGCAACACCAGCACAAGGAGCAAAAAGGAGATTTTACAGAGATTAAAAAAAACTCATCTGTCGCTCATGACAATTAGGTCTTCTACTCCAAAAATGCTTAAGAACTGTAAAAAGTTATATTGGGATGAGAAAAGGTTAGGGAAATTTTTAAACTCTCACAAAATAGCCAACACCAAAATACTGAGATGAAAAGAAAGAACATTTATAAAATCCTACATGAAGCAAACATGAAAAGGTTGCTCAGCTGCAAGATAACTGAGTAATGTAACCTTTCAAAGCAGCAACAAAAAGCGATTAGACCATCCCTCGGATTGAAAATGATTGATTATTACTGCTAATATTGGAATTGAAGTTGACTGTAATGCTTTTTATGTAATTGCTTTATTGAATGCTGCATAGCTTTATTTGGTAACATATTCAGAACACTGAGAGTTTACCATTTGTTTAGCTCCTGATACACTAAGACACACAGACATATAGTTACAATATATTTATCCCAACGATATTGTATTAAACGACATATATACCAACGTTAGCTTCCAACCTTTCAGTTAAGGTCTATGGGGAATCTTCTGCCTGCAGAATCATCTAGTAGATTTGAGTACCAGCAACTTTCCATCCTCAGCATCTGTTCACCGGTTATATTCCATAAACTGTATCAAAATACCTTAAATCTGATTTGGGGCCCTGTGTGCTGCAATAATTAAATCATTTTGAGGACTTTGAAAGCTGGCTCATCTATTTTAAAAAAATCAATCAAGGACAAGTAAATCACAGTGAAGAAGATGAATAAGTAAAACTTTTTTTTTATATCAGAGTACATTAAAATTTTAAAATATCTATAAGCAAAGCAGGGATTTTTTTGTTTGTTTTTCACCTTTGTTTTCATTCAAAAAAGCAGCCTTCGATATTTAAATGTAGCTGCATAGAATTACATTTTCTCACCTGCTTTTCAATTTATTTGATTTGTTATCCCCCGCTGTCACTCCCTGCTTTTTTGGAGAGAGTCCTAGCAAAGGTCAGTAGTCAATTAGCCATCAATAAATACCTAGCATGAGAGTGAAAATTCGGGGCTGCCTGAGCTCCCATTACTAAACTAAGCAACGTGTTTGAAAGCTTGTAACAAAAAGCTTAAAGTACTTCAGAGTGTTCCCAACGTAAATATAATGTTACCTTTAAAGCAGTAAGTATGAAAAATATCAAAGAAGGTGTGTAATACCAAGCTTTATCATCTATTGCACGCGTATATTGACTTAACTGAGACACGCTCACTTATCTACAAAGCAAAAATTGGGTTTTAAGTACTGTACTTTGCAAGACCCTTAGGGCACAATGACATTACTGTCATCATTTACTCTGACTTCCCTGTCTCTCATTTGATCCTTCTCCAGTTTGCAAAACATTGCAGCTATGTTTCTATTTCTGCCACTACACCAGTGTCCTTGGCTAGATGGCACCACAGTTGTACACGGTTGACATACAAATACATGCAAAATATAATGCATAAACACACACACACACATAGACACTAACACATAAGCGACATATTTAACACTCAGACACACGGTATAACTTTCGCCTCAGTGCTACGCGTACAAGGATATACTTGGCTTTTTTTTTTTCCCTCCCCCTCCCCACACTTCTTCATGTTTGGAGCCAATTCTAAAAGTAAGGTTTTCTTAGCACTTTGCAGAGGAATGCAGAAGATAGAGGATTGGTATTTCCTTAAGAGAAAAGTGTGATCAATAATAGTTAAAGTTAGGATGAACCCTCATTATCGGATTTCTACAACTTCAAAACAAATACATGTCGGCTGCCTGTTAAGCACAGACACAACTTCACACTTTACAAGCTCACTGCTAACAGTGACTAAAGCTAAATTTGGGAATACACATCTGCAGAATCACAAATTTTCACATTAACAATGGTTTAAATCAAGATACAACTATACTCGGGTTATGAAATATTTAATGCCAGTTGAAAAACAGATGTACTGAATTAGTTTAACTGAAAATATTGAAAGCTTAGATAAGTTACTTACTCTAGTCATACAGTGTACACATTTAACACACAGAGCTGCAAACAATTTATTGAAATTCATTTTTACTTCCGCTTGAATTCAGCATTACTTTATTAATACAAGCAAGACTATTAAAGGAATGACAATAAAAACTTTACGCAAGCCCTACCTTATGCGCACCATATTTAATAAAAGAACTTCTGAAAAGTTCCCGGTTTTTTACCATTACAGGCTCCTTTTAATCCTTGTCTGTAAAAACTCCAACTCTGTACTCCATCCAGGCAGCTGTTTCAAAACCATGCGGCTAATACACATCAGAATTTAATAAATGTACAGAAATAACTTTTCTACATTCAGTGTCTCCACTGTGAAGATTTTCAAAAGCTACAAGAAAAGTGCTTATTTTGCTTAAAAGCAACTGGGTGATATAAATCAATTTAACTAATGGGTCAAAAGATCTTAAAGATGTCACAAGTACTGAATTTATTTTTGTCTTCAGCAGCTTCAAACTTCTGAAATTTATGGTTATAAATGTCATACTGTAGAGAAGTAAAACATGCCTCACACATAAGTGGATATTTTTAAACTATTGATATTTGAAGGTCTTTGGATCTCAGGGGTGACAGAATAAACCCCAGAGGACACCAATCAGTGAAAAAGTGCAGGTGATAACACAATAAACACCAGATATCCCCTCGCCCTGTATTTAATCACGTGGCTGGCACCACCAGCCATGTTTCGTACTTCCGTTGACCTATTCAATAGGTCAATAAAGTCCTAATAAAGACCTATTAAAGTACCTACCTTACACATTTAATTTTTTAAGTATATTGAAAATGTAATACTTTAAATGTCAGGATTTTTCAGCAAGTCATACTGTGTGAACTATTACTGCAAATAAAGCGTAAGAACACTTTTAAAGTTGTTGTTGACTATGCTGGGGAATACGAATCCTTTCACTACCACTCCGTTCTGTACAGGGTATAAACATCACTCTGAACTTGTTCGCAGTTACTTGGGCTGCGCTAGTGGCATCAGCCCCTTCTCAAAGCGTTCCGCGGGAAGTTTGACAGCGCTGCTTTATAAAGAGACACAAAAAGCTTTTAAAACCAG
Organism: Fregata magnificens; assembly: GCA_013389945.1. Classification (NCBI taxonomy): domain Eukaryota; kingdom Metazoa; phylum Chordata; class Aves; order Suliformes; family Fregatidae; genus Fregata; species Fregata magnificens. Next base: position 450,806 of record WAAD01016056.1, read on the forward strand.
ATACTGTGGAACAGAGTGAGGGGGGGAGAAATACAGCATTGAGTGGGCAAAACCAAGCGGCAAATATATTGGCTTAAGAGAAATAACATGGGCTTACTGGTACTTTCCCCAGGAACAGCTGGGTGCCAAGCCGTGCAAGCTGCGGCGCGGCAGCAACGTGGGCTCCGCATTCGAGGCGTTGGGCTGGCTCCTCTTTGAACATATGCCCTTTCAAGTGAAATTAATCACTCTCTTTATCACTCCTGCAGCATCTGGAGCCATAATCATTACCCAACTGCTGAGAAAGAAATGAAACCACTAATCGCACGGGGAGTAGGGCTTAGTGTTCAGAGCAGGAAAGTTTTTATTAAGTTCTCATTTGAAAAGTGATTTTTCATGGCTAGCCTTCCAGGACATGCCACACAAAAGCTGGATATACTTCAGCAACTGTCTACAACTCATCCCCCAGCATATAAAAGCAATATATTTAGAACCGCTATAATAAGGTTTTAACATGCTTTTCCAAATTTAGCTCAATAATCCTAAATCGCTCTTATACGCAAGTATGACATGGAGATACATTTAACCATAAACTTTAAAAGGTCTCTAGAAGAAGGAACTGCAGAAGTCTACAAAGCGGTAGACACCAGGCAGCAGCAAGGACCAGATACTGCCGCTGGATTCACACACCACACTCTATTGATCTCAGCAGGAATTCTCTAAGCAAACTGAAGCTCATGTACTTGAAACTACTAGATATAATGAAATGCCCACTTAACATATCAACTAGCTGAAGGTGATTAAAATAAACCACATGAACACTACGTCAATAATCTGGATTACCACGGAATATCCCCCATCCCTTCTAACTTCTCCATTTCATGTTCCTGGCTTTTAGCATTCAAAAAAAATTTTTTTAAGGAAAAAATGAAAAAAGATTAAGCAGATTACAGCAGGACTATTCCCATAGACACCAGGGGGTGAAAAAAAAAAAAAACCCAAAAAAAACTCTCGGGAAATACAGGTATCAGTGGGACACTACCCAAAACTCGTGTCCCTGGAAAGAGTCAGTTCTATTACCTGCGTATCGAGACCAACAACAGGCATCTTAGGGATTTCTAATACAGTTTTGGATATTTTCACCCACAATAACTCTGCTGTACACAAGAGCTGAATGAGGAAGCAATTACCCCAATATACTGAAATCGTTCAATTAAGTGGCTAAGTGAAACTCTTATTCTAACTAATTTAAGATATAATTATTAAAAAAAAACCCTGCAGGGTTCTGAACAAGGGCAGCAGAATAATTAAATCTAGTACTGCACTGAAACAGGCTGAAGATGTGATCATCCATTTTTAATGCTCCGCCTATACATAACAGAAATCTTTCCAACAGCTGCATTCAATTAAAAAAATATTAACCCCAAGGAAAAAGTACAAAAACATCCCCATCTGTTTTTCTTGCCACTCACTGTGCTTCTTTTGTGAGTGAAATATGTACAACAATACAATCCAACAAAGTTGAAAGAAAACTACCACAATTCCAATAATAAGCTATCTTTTTTTTTTTTTTTAAATGAACAATTTAAAAGAAACCACTTTTGCAGATTTTCCCCATGACCCGCAGCTCTGTTCCCATAGTAACTATTGAGGAAAGAAAAGGATAAGACGCCTAACTTATACTTTTCCCAATACCAACAAAAACCAGAAAAAAGCACCTCATTCTCAAAAACTATTATTCTCAGGAAGGGAAGAGAGACATTAAAAGATTAGTGTGAATCTCCTGCGTAATCTAGTTTAAACCACCACCTACTGAACATTTGATGTCGGTTAGACAAAGGTATTTGTTAAAGCATGTAGTCTTTGTGTAAAAGAACTATTGAAATAGTTTTGCAAGCCCAACAATAACAAAATTACCAGGCACATGCTGTAAAAGCTCAGCAAGCATCGCCGTCAGTCTACAGCCCTGCTGCTGCACAGTACTCATCTCTGCTGAGGAGCTAGTAACCTGCCTATTAACTTCAAGCACATAAAGTGTTAATTTTAACATATATTTCAGTGTCATTTCAATTCCTCTTTTGTTTGCCTTTTTAATTTGACTGATACTCTATGCTTTCCCTGTACTGCTTGCTGTAGTGCGTTTTTCTAGGAAAAAATACAAAGCCAGCTATTCTTTCTTTGAGCAGTGCCACCAAGAACGTTTCACTGGTGTCTTCAAGTCCCTACAGGAAACCAGAGCTAGTAAGAACCTACCAGGTTTGACAGGCACGCAAAAAGGGCATCAGTTTAAGCACTGCTGCACCTCTGAGCATTCCCAAACCATGACTCCTCCCAGATCAATTCTGATGTCTCTGATACTGGATGTCATTCTCTGGGACAACAGGGCAGGTTCTTCAGCCATGTCCCATGTGCTGAGCTTTTAGCCCTGGGGATTAAGGATAAACACAGAAGCTATGGTGGACAGGACCCAGGTGAGTCTGCATGGGCTGCTGTGGCACATTTATCCAACACAGCAGCTGACCTCAAGCACCTGGAGGACAGGACAGGCTGGAAGATGAGCTTCCAGCATAGGAAAGGTTCTTCAGGAGAAAGACGGAGCTCTTCTCACGTACGTTCGTCCAGTTCTCTGACAAACTCACCAGCACTTACTGCCTGAGGACACAAGATCTCCACCATCTTTGAAATGTCTCACCCACCTAAATATTATTTGTACCACCACTGCAAAGGGTTATAAAGTAAGGTGACAGATGCGTCTCCACAACTCCAAGACAAGTTTGGATTCACCTGTTGAGGAAACAATACCAGATGAGGATACCATATCAGAACTGGAATGATAAAGGTGAAGTAGCAGAACCATATGTAATAAAATTTAGAGGTGTGTGGAACAGAAAGGTGAAAATGTGACTAGGAAAGGTAAGGAATAATGAGGAGAGAAAAACCAAATATTTGGCAATCTGAAACACCTGCACTCCTAAGGACGTATGAGATTAGCTTTGAGGCCACCCTTAAATTTTCTCAAATATCAGCGACTGATATCAGCCAGCACATTAAGTTTTGCTGCTAATGAAATTTTGCAAAACAACTTTCTTTCCAAAGTTTCAAGTATTATTGGGTTTTTTTAAAAGGTTTTGCAGAAATAAAAGTATACTTTACACTGCCCCATAAAATATTCTTTGTAGAGAATTATTATAGACCGATTTAGAACTAATTTTAAAGTACTATTTTTTATATTTAAAATCACTTTTTTTAATGGCTACTTAATGAAACTGTACCAACAGATTAAAACCAACTAAACTACTTCAAATTAAACTGTTTATTACAAAATATTCAAAAAGAGCACCACCTATGTGATTCTGAGATATTTTTAAGGCAGGCAATTCTAATTAAAATTGTAAATATCAGTGGGTAAAATCTCATCTGAGATTTTATATAATTCTGAGGAGCAATGTTTAGAAAAGATTTAGCTTGACAAACCAGTTCAAAGAGTTTATGTTTACTAACAGGGGTCCAGAATAGCTTGGTATCTTTAATTCACAAATACATTAGGAGCAACTACCAAAAAAGTTCCTTAAATTAAAGAATAATCTGGATCAAGTACAAAGGTATAAACTGATGATGAATAAAGTTAAAGGTGACGATAAGAAGGCTTATCATTCTAGAACAACTTTTCAATCATCAAGTTTATGGCAACAATCTGACTAGTTTTAGAGTGGAACTTAATAGGTTTAAAAATTATTTATTAATTGTTGCTGCTGTCAATATGACAAGATTGCAATCTATAACCCAAGAGAACCACTGTAGTCCTAAACTTTCAGTATAGTGAAGAACCTCAGAGTCATTCAAAATTTGATTAAATCAAGGCTAAATTTCCACTTTAGATTTTAAACATTTAAAATTCCATCCACCAAGATAGTGTAAGAATAATGTACAATTAGAACATTTGCCACAAAATAAGAAGTTTGGAAGTGTCAAACAGTCGGAGAAATACCCTAAAACTTCCAGATACCACACAAAGATCACTAAAAAGACACTTGCACTTCATTCATGAATTGTTGTCCTATCAAATAAAAAAAATACTTAATCTAGGATAGATTATAATTCTTCATCTTGCAGAGGTTTTGGAAAAATATCACTTGCTGCAGAGCTATCTTTGAATCTTTTTTCAGTAGGTTTGAGCTCTACTGTCCTTTGAAGATCTGGACTCCTTTTAATATTTGGTGTACGTAGGTAAAAGTTTGTCTTTTAAGACGTAAGGTCAAAGGCACTTCCAAACCAGCACTTGGCCTTCCTGAAATTAAGATCTTGAGAAAGGCCATTTTATGGCAGTATTATCTGAGAACAGAGACAAAAGATCTTTTTCATCTTAGCCATAACTGGCTCAGCCACATTCACGAGTAGTTCAAAGGTTCTTCCACATTAGAAGTTGTTCTCTGAAAAGTTCATTTCGTACCCTTTCCCTTATGGATTTTTTCTGAAGAAAGACTAATGATCAAAACCCATTTGCTAACCCTGTTTTAAGAATGACTTTCAAATATGGGTAATAACTCTGAACTACGTTTTTTTGTGTTCACCTGGGGCAAGAGAACTTATGGCTCACCACACCTCGCTCCCAGAAGCCCACAAACACCAGAAGATTAATGGTTTCTTCCTCCGGTAAAAATCTCTCTACTGTGATCAGCTGTATTACAAATCCATTTCCTAGTCTGATATCTCATTTTCAGTGCTTTTCCATTCGTAACAGGGAGCATGTCCCTGCTGGGCTAAATCACCATCCCGATTCATTTTTTGGAGAGAATTACAGATGGAGAACTCACTGGGACACCACATCTGGGTTTTTAATAGTCCCCTTCCTCCCTTCCATAGTAGACAGAGTATTATTTCCATGTTAAATAGCACTTGACCATAATTAGAGAACTATTTTCCTAAAAATCAGAACATTTTCATCCTACAAAAACATTTTTACAATATCCCCCTTATTTAAAAAAAAAAAAAAAAAAAAAAAAGNAGGCCACATCACTACTTTAGCTGAGAGCCACCTTTATGGGGTATGTCCCTTATCCCTTTCATTCTGTTAGTATTTTGGGGGAAAACAGCACATGCATGGTTACTGAGGTGTAGTTTGTGGAGGAGCCGAAGACACCAGCAGTGACGGTGAGACTGCAGCCTGCCCACGCAGCAACTGCAAGCGTCTCTGGGAAGAGCTAATTTTCAGCCCCTCTCCTGTAAAGCACCCAAATTTTACACCTAATTTAGACTTTAGAACTAAATTTTAGAGTTTCAACAAAAAATAAACCAACTAGAATCATGCTGTGGATTCATGTGTGTATCAACATCCTATGCACAGTTGTAAAAGCTTGAATGGCCATAACTAAAACAGACATATTTGTATTACAGAAATTCCAGGCACTTTTAGGACCATTCAAGAGTTGAAGAAAATCAACATGGTAAAATATGCAAATTGCTAATTGGCTATTGCATTAAACTATTAATTTACAAGGATTTAGATCCAATTAAATTTTCTCAAGATTTTATCATTAAAACTGCTTTGTTAGCTAGCAAGTGTCAGAAAATTATTCAGCTATTTGAGGTTGCTGAGTAATTTAATTGATATAATTATTGCTTTCATGTTTAGGCTGGTGGTCACAAAATAAGTATCTGACAAGAAATGTCTTGACACCAAAAGATACAGTATACAGATATTTAGACATTAATATATCATCTCTAGAAACCACAGCTAAATGGGTTTAAGACAGCCCACAAATAAGCAAAATGGAAGTGATAGCCCTTTGAACAGCTGAGGGAAGAGTATGTATAATCTACCTCACACTGCCAAGTTCTTACATTTTAGAAATATAGAGCCTGGGGTTTTTGTAGATGCAGTGATTTCAATACGATTGCTTTCACCTATACCAAGACCACCAAGCCCAGCATGGAAATGTATAAGTCTTCATTAGATAAAGCCAAGCATTTAGCTGAAAAAAAGCCTGCTTTATAAACTTCAGTGCTGATACGATGCTTCCCCCCAACCCCCCATCCATCCGTATTAAGGATGCATCTCTGGACTTCTATGTGCTAGGAAAATTTACTTTAGGACATACAAATTCATTTTCTTAAAGTCAGAGCTTTCAGTAGCATCATCTTATTTAATTATAAAGCATGACATTTCAATAAGAAGTTGAATTTCTCTACAGTAGGTAAGTAACTTGCCAGGCTTGCAACAGACAGTTCAAGATTTAAAAACAAAACAGATTATCTCCTTTCCCATTAGGGATTGCTCTTTTCTCATTAGGTTGTTTCATTAAAAAAAAAAAAAGACAACAGCTGCAGGTTTTCTTTCGATCAGAATGGATCTGCTCAGTTCTGACATTAAAAGCTACATCATTTTAGGTTCACTGTCCTGTGCTTTTATTTAATTTTTATAAATTTTTTTGTATTGGGCACAGAAGTCCTCAAACTGTGGGATGATTTATTTTTTATTATACAAACCACAGATGTCATTAGGTCAAGATCTCCATGATCTACATCCCAAAGTTATTTTATTATTAATATCCTGCCGCAACAGGTTCTGTTAACCCTTCAACCTCTCCAGATCTACTTGCTCCATTCAAGTTATCATCCCTCTCTTCCCAAAACATTTCCCTGTAATCTTTTGAAAGAATAATACACCTTTGTGATTAACTGTACCTGAAAAATCATTTCAAGCAAAGTAAAAAAATGCATACAAAAGCAAGCCACATACGCCACCCTGAGAGCAGACTGCCATTTACACTCTTTTGTAACTCATTTCAAGGTCATTGCAATTTTACTTTGATATACATGCTTCCAAATGCCTCAGAAATGAAATCTGCAACACATGCAGCAGAACTATTGAAAGCTATTAGTTTATTGCATATGCCCTGACACTGCAAAATATACCTAGCTCCTTTTAAGCAAGATTCTTCCCAAATAAGTATCCATTTAGTCTACTGAGAGAAATCTTAGCCCGTTGTGTTATTTCTTAGGATGACTGCAAAAGACCGAGACTCAGGATTTAGAAATGCTGCTGCTTCACTACTACTGCAGAGAAAGCAGAGGCTTCACAAATAATACTTTGTTTCTTAGCAAAACGAAGTGTTTGGGGTGAACATACTATTCATTTCAACCTAGAACTAAACATTTTGGGTTTAGACATAACTTTTATCCAATTTTCAACAAAATACTCCAATGACAAAATGAAAATTTTGTTTACAAATAGAAAAACATTTAACTGGAGGGGGGGAAAAAAAAAAAAAAGAAAACCTTTATTTTTGCCAAACAGGACAATGAATTCGGCTCAAGCTCCCAAGTAATTTTCATTTGGAAAACATTTCACTCAAAGTTGTTTTCTACCTCTCATCACTACATAAGCAGAGAAGTACATCAAAATACTGTTAGGATTTAAGGTTTTTAAAATGACTCTTGAGAGCTCAGATATTTCTAATTCACTGTGAGAGTCACAAGAACTGACAATTTTCTTCTAAATCTGGAAGACAGACCTTTACAACGAGCTCATCACGGGACTTTCAGAGCATGGTACCCCACGTCCACGTAAACCTGTGCACCACCTTTTCTTAGTTCTAAATACATCTGCTTCAGATGCCTTTGAGGCATCGATAACTTTATTGTCAGCTGGAATCATCAAGTCAAATCAAATTTTTATGACTTCCAATGCACACCCCTAAAGATGGACGGTACAATACACTTCAGAACTGAAGAGAAGACAGACAGCATTGAAAGGTCTAATTTATCTTAAGAAAACAACTCTACCTTTCAAAGCTTGTTCAAAAAAATCACATAAGTAACAGTAAATTGGAGAAAGACAATTTATGTTGTTGTTTATTTCCTCTTCTTTTTACATGCAAGAAATTGTAAAAGTCTTTAGAAATACACTCTCAGATTGTACTTAACCAGCACTTCACCAGCACTCAGCCTCCCATCCCAGGGACCGGGGTGAGAAGCTTGCGTTGATCCTACAGAAGGACAGGAGCCCTCCTAGAATAATTGTTTCATTATTCAGCTAATCCAGTCTCTTACCTTCTATAGAACTACAATTAAAAAACAAATAACCAAAGCAGCTAAGAACCTCTCCAAAAAAAGGGGGGGAAATTATTTTTCCATCAAATTTAATCGCTCTGTTGCTCAGTCATAAAAGGCCAAATCTCAGAGGGATCCTGGGCAATGAAACCCCCGGTTCAGTTGCGTATTTTTGATGAAGTACTTTGAGTAAACATTTCCCAAATTTGCCAATCTTTCCCCCTCATTGAACATTCTTTGTTGTTGTGTTGTGCTACAAAATAAGCATCCAATGCATCATGCATTGTCATGCATTCGACACTGTCTCCCATGGCATTCTCCTGGCGAAGCTGGCAGCTCACGGCTTGGATGGGCATACACTTTGGTGGGTAAGAAACTGGCTGGATGGCCGAGCCCAGAGAGTGGTGGTGAATGGAGTGAAATCCAGTTGGCGGCCGGTCACGAGCGGTGTTCCCCAGGGCTCAGTTCTGGGGCCGGTTTTGTTCAACGTCTTCATCAATGATCTGGATGAGGGGATTGAGTGCACCCTCAGCAAGTTTGCAGATGATACCAAGCTGGGTGGGAGTGTCGATCTGCTCGAGGGAAGGAAGGCCTGCAGAGGGATCTGGTCAGGCAGGATCAATGGGCCGAGGCCAACTGCATGAGGTTCAACAAGGCCAAGTGCCAGGTCCTGCACTTGGGTCACAACAACCCCATGCAACGCTACAGGCTTGGGGAAGA